>KV426215.1:859-45104 GCA_001632375.1 Exidia glandulosa HHB12029 | reverse complement strand
GCGCCCGCAGTTGCTCTGGGTGCCGTTTCCGATGTCTCCGTGTTATCCGAACGCCTGGCAGTCGTGAGGTTTCCCGGTGAGAGTTCGGGGTGTATCTCGGCATCCCGAGATGCGTGCCGAAAGGGATCGTTGAGCAGCCGACCGGATCCGCGATCGTCTCAGGGCCTTTCGTAGGTCGTACTCGTGAGACGAGACCCGTGGTGCTGTGGGAAAAGGGGTCTCGGCGGAACAGCTTTTCATGTAGCCCGGGACGCGTTGCAATGTCTCCCGCCTCCAAGCACAAGTGAAAATCAGAACTGCGCCCATTCAGATCGACACAGTCATGGTCGGGAGCAGGCAAAGACAGCAGACACGGATAGCCTGGTCCGGTGCTCAGCGCTCAGCGCTCAGCGACCATTTGTCGAGAATCGGGACCGGTGCTTGACGGTTCTGGACGAAGTTGCGGTGTGATCCGGGCCACAAGGCTTGGCTTTCCACTCCTCAGTCGCCCCAAGTCGGATGGCCCCGGCTTGCGCTCTGATAACAAAATAATGTATCGCCCAATTTGAATCTCACGCGCATATGCATGAACCCCGATCCTACTGTGCTTGTTGTCTGGATGGACCAATCGCGAATTATCTCCCACGAAGCTTCATTGGGCATCTTCCTCCTCAGCATCTTCTCCACGCCCTCGCTCAACGACACTTTCATAACTCTACCGTTTAACTGGGCTTTGAGGACTTGTAGACCCTCGGACGAGCGTTCCTAGCGTCAATGGCTTACTCTTGCACGTGGGGAGGCCGCAGCAGGCGATTCCGGGCCCGGCGCCCACACGCTCGCTGTGCTTCTCGCAAACGACCAATACGGCGCGCTGGCGCGCAAAACTCTCAAGGTCCCGCGACTGTTCGGCATGGTCGACGCGCTCATTCGCACCGCCGTGTCCAACTCAGCAAGGGCACCACATCCGGATGATCCGGGACACAGGGCCGGAGGGGGGGAGGGGGGGTCTGAGGTCCTTATCCGAATTTTTTCTGGTATAAGAATTTTTGCTAGGGCTGGGGTATTTGGACTTCAAGAACCCCTATGGAAATCCATTGGTACTACTACCAGAGCAATCCACCTAGGCTTCTCACATCTCTGCCAGGACTGGTCACATTTCCTCTAGGAGGTTGAGTATTGGGAGAAGCACGGAGTTAAGGCGTGGCAGTGTTGCACGTAAGGCCTTTCCCCTTGCTAAGGGGAAAGCCTTAACTGCCCTTACGCGTAAGCCTTAACGGATCTGTCATCTTCTCCCTAAGCCCTTTCAGAGTCTTAACTGTATCTATGTAAAACAGTTCCAGGCTGCCACTCTTGGTTGTGAGCGTGGGTGAAGGTAATATGTACCCATGTCATTGCGTATTTTACTCTTGCAGAGACACTCGTATAATCAAACCGGCGCCCGACATGTACTGAGTTGGCGGAAGTTCAGCACTGAAACTTCGGCGCCGCTCCCTGCCTCCCCATCCCGTGGACACTGCGAAGAAGTTAGGAACGCCTCTGTAATGCATGTGTTGACTCAATAGTGCTATGTGGAGATGCTAAGGCCTTTCGCTACCCTTAAATTAAGGCCTTCGCGAAGGGGAAAGGCTTAAATTGTTCGAGAGGTCAAATTAAGGGCTTGGCGTGCAACACTGAGGCGTGGGAAGCGGAAGCAAACCTCCTACCAAGAATGGCAGGTGCTTATATAAAACCTTCCGTATAAGGGAATTGCTTATGTAACAGGGAGGGAGGGGTCCCCCTCCACGAGGGCTTATCTGAATTTTTGGCCTCGTGTCCAGAATTTTTTTTCTGTGGTACCCTTGCAACTCAGTGCAGGAATCCAAGATAGTGCCCCACGTATTGTGGTTGCCTTTTTGTATGCAAGTTGAATGGGGCGTGGTCTGGTCATGTCTGGTCAGGATGTACAAGAGTACGTGGTCGAAGACCCTCAGTGGGATAACTTAAACCACATCTGAGTTTGAAAGCGCGCTTCCGCTCTTTGCCTCTTCCCACTTCCCGCCGTCAATGGAATCCGGAGCACCGAACGTGCAGAGTGCCTCTCAAACAAGCACCGTAGTGTCCGCGATTCGCGGATTATGGAGCGCTGCGCTAAGTGTTCGTAGGTACGCAGAGCTTGCTTCCTCATTGGCGGGTGCTGGAACCTAACTGCTGCTGTCAGTGCATTCACTGGACGTCGACCTATACTCGACGGCGGCGCTATCCCTGTCGCATACTCTGTCCCAGCAGAACTCTACTCTATGATCTTCATGCATCTGGACCTCTACGACCGGCTGACAGTCACGCGTGTGTGCTCGTATTGGCGCCAAATCGCGCTGAAAACCCCGCTTCTGTGGGATACCATCGACAGCGGGCACGTCCGCTCCTCCAGCGCCACATTTGCGCATCTCTTTACGTGGTCGAGGGACTTCCCGCTGCGGGTCTCGCTGTATACGTCCGACTTTACGAACCCGTTCATACGCACTCAGGGGCTGGGGGCTAAGCTGGCCCTACATGCTGCGCAAGTTCTCTCGCAGAACATGAACCGTCTTGCGAGCTTGATAGTTGACTGCACTCCCGACCTATGCGGCAGGATACTCACCAAATGCAATGTCAACGCGCTCGTCGTACTGGATCTCGCGCTGCCCACCTTCGCATTCTTACCCGACGACTTTCTCGTGGGCTCCGCTCCCGTTTTGCGATATTTGAGTCTCACGAACGCATTTTTGCCACGGTACGTTGCAATTGCGTTTGTGACGAATAGCTGACATGGAATGCGTCTCCAGCCACTTGCAGCCATTCTACTTTCACAAATGGTGCCGGAGTATCGAACGCTTCTGCATGGACTACTCCATGGTCGATGAAGGGCACAAAGATACGATTGAAGATGCCATCGGAGCGCTAGAACACCTCGGCGAATTCCTTCTCGTGGAGTTCACCTTTCTGAGGGCACCGGGATGGCTACTCGAGATCCTTGTGCCTCTCACGTTCAATAGCCGAGTCCGGCACGTGACGTCTTCGGACCCTGATCCTTTCTCGCTCACGGATCAGCTCTTCGACGACTACTTCCCACACCCAAAAGCAACCACGGAATTCTCCTGCCTGTACTTTGTCGAGGGGCGCGGACATGTTTCCCGGGACATCGCTCTCGCTGTGGGTCCTATGGTCAATATCCTGACTATCCCACGGGAAGCCCCTTTCGTGGAGGGAGACTTTGAGTTGGAGACCATGGACGTCATGCTTGCTGCTTCTGACGTCCTGAGCAACGTCATGCACCTTACCCTTTACGACACCGACTTCCTCGGACAAATCGTCGCCAATCTACAGTACCTGCTCTGAAGTCCTTGTGCATTCTTCGCGCCTCTGGGGTTCCTGGGGACAGTATGCTTTCATACAGTTACCAGCATCCGTGGTCGTGTCCTTCGCTCACCACAGCGTGCTTCGCCGATCCCATGCCGTCCTTCCCCGGCTACGAGATCTTCGATTTACCTCCTACCACGATTCATTCAGCCCGCCTTGCCATTTTCCTTCGTGACATCCTTGGTGTGGGCCCATCTCGCCTCCTTGAGAGTCTCGAGCTGAAGAATGTGCGCCTGGTAGAAGACACCGATTCCATCGTCCCCGTTTCCGAAACTCAGCCTAGAGAGACCTCCCCTTTGGCTGAGTTGGTACGCTCAATAACGACAAGTGACGACAAGTCTTTTGATGGGCGTCCGTCCTGGCTGGATGCCACGATTTCTCTACGCCAGATCGACCCCGATGGTCGTGGTCAGCCACAGTAACACGGCAGCAGAGAATGTCGACGCCTTTGCACCTTGCCGCCTCGCCTGCAAATATAGGAATCCATTTTCTGTACGTTTCGTCTTATTTTCCGCTTTTCACTATGGTCAATGTTGCGTACATCCACCGTGTAAATTACACATGCACATGCTCTACTGTACGTGTACAAGTGCCGTCAATCGTAACGAACTTCCTGATCCTGCGTCTACGACAGCTGAACGAGGGTATTGACGAGACTCTCGACGATCTGGTCGGGTTCCTGTCGCGACATCTCGATGACGCTGAGCAACTTCTTGACGCCAATCATGAGACGTCCAGGCTCGCCGTCGTCACTGTCGCCCAGCCCCGCCTGGCGGAGCATATGCGCTGCGCGACTGATCTCGCGGTCGTCGCGGAAGAGCTCGACCTCCTTGAGTACATGAAGGAGCGCGTCGAGCGATGCGATCGGCGGCACGCGCTTCTCCGCATCGAATACGTCTGCCATCTGGATGTCCGTGAGGAGGGGCCGTGTGGACGTTGTAGCGATAATGAGCAGTCGACGACCCTGGACACAAGAAGGTGATTAGAAACTGATGCAGACTGACGCAACTCTCGTTCAGTACCTTTGGAGGCCGCCGACCGAATAGTACAAGCAACGCTTGCAGCACCGCGTTAGAGAACCGCGCACCAATCGGTACCCAATCTGGACAGATGCGCGATTAGCTTGGCTTGGACCTCGCTCAAGGAAACTGATTCGCACCTAACAGACGCTCGATGTTGTCGACGACGATGACGCTCAACGGACTTTTGTAGCTGTCCATGAACACTTTGTTGATCGCGGCAACCTTCTGCGCCTCGCCAAAGCCGACCATGTTGTCGGGCGAGATGAGCTTGATGAACGGGAAACCGGACGCTTGCGCAATGGTCGCTGCGAGTGCAGTTTTGCCGGAGCCAGGAGGACCTGCACCACGAGTGTTGAGCATTTGTCCACTGCGGGCACAGGAGGAGTTGTGCTCACCGTGAAGTAGTAAGCTGACAAGGGGTGTCCGCGTAGACGTTCGGACTTGGTCGACGAGCAATTTGCCCTCGTGAAGTAACGTCTGAAACGACAATGAGCACCAACGGACAAATACACGCAACACACTCACATCGACGATAGGGTCGTAATGTATGATACCGTTCTGCACGACCTGGAGCAGCTCCTCCTCCGAAACACCGAACGCGGGATGTACTTCATCCATCGCGCTCAAGAAATCCTGCCGATTCACGCGCATGTTCTCCACATCGTCCGAGATGCCCGCCATCGTGCCGACCTTGATATGCCGATTGAACGCGAAACTAGTCGCGCTCTTGACGAGACCTGCGATTTCCGCGCCGCTAAAGTTCTTCGTGACCTGCGCGAGCTCGGCCAGGTCGACGTCGTCGTCCATGATGCCGTTCGAGCGCATCTTGGCCGTGTGGATGGTGATGATCTGGAAGCGGCCCTTCTCGTCGGGCAGCGAGATCTCCATGTGCACCTCGAGACGGCCGGGACGAAGGAGCGCCTCGTCGATCATGTCGAGACGGTTCGTCATGCCGATGATGAGAATGTTGTTGAGCTGGTCGACACCGTCCATCTGCGCGAGGCGTGAGTAGCGAGTACAGCGTGCAACTCGCGCGCGCACTGGCCTTGGAGAGAAGCTGGTTGACGACGCTGTCGCCCACGCCCGTACCGCCGCCGGTAGACCCACGCTGCTTGCAGATGGCATCCAACTCGTCAAAGATGATGATGTGCAGACCGCTCTCGTCGCCCTTGGCTTTGTACTGTTGCGCGTTAGCCGGGCAACGCAAACGTTCGCTTGTCACGCACCTCCTTCTCGGCGTCCGCAAACAGTTTCCGAATATTCTCTTCGGACTGACCGACGAACTTGTTGAGGATCTCTGGGCCGTTGACGATCTTGGGCTCGCGCGCGTTGAGCATCTTGCCGATTTGGCGGGCCATGAGCGTCTTGCCCGTGCCCGGCGGGCCGAACAGCAGTATGCCCCGCACGTGCTGGATGCCGAGCTTCTCGACGAGCCCGGGCGGGAATACGCGACTGGCGAACGCGCGACGGAAGATGTTGCTGAACTCGGAGTCCAGGCCGCCGATGCCCATGTCCTCGAACTTGAAGTTGGGCGCGACGACGGCGTTCGGGGGAGGCTTCTTGGCACTGCTCTTGAGCTTGATGAGACTGCCTTCGGCCTTGAGGAAGGTGATGTCGGTCTGGTCCATGAGGAGACCGAACTGGCGTCCGCGGTGACCGCTCTCCTGCGGCTGGCCTCCTCGCTGCATCGACGCGAGTTCGACGACGTTCACACCGCGGATGTCGCCGCGCATGTTGGTGCCATGGTACTCGAACACGACGACCTGACCGGGGCTGAAGATGTGGCCGCTGAACAGACGGATGAAGGTCGCGGCGATGTCGTCCGCAGAGAACTGCTCTGCGATGTCCAGACGCTTGTTCCAGAAGCCAAGGTCGACGTCGAGCGAGGAGAGGTAGATTTCGTTGCCGATAGAGCGCATGTCGAGCGGCTCGACCTGGACGTTGTCGCCCTGGCTGAGCTGGAGCCATTGGCGATGGAACGCTGACACGCCGACCGATCCTGGCTGTATCTGACGCGTCGTGTCGTGTCTGGAGCGATATTGGTGATAATAACGCAGATATACGTGTCTGACACGTTACCTGGTCGTGACTGGGGTCGTGTTATTGATCATTACATGCTGGCCAGCAGCGAAATCGGACGGGTTAACGATGACGGCGTTGTAGATGGCGAGTGACTCTGGGCACTTGTCCACGACGAATCTGTAGAACGCGTTAGATGTGCAGAAATGTTGCTAGCAACGCGTCGCGCACCGCCTGCCACTTCCGCCGCCGCCGCCGTATCCAGCAGGCTGCCCACCGTACGGCCGCTTCTCATACTGGGCGTAGTTGGACTGGCCTTGAGCAGGACGCGAGGGCAGGCCGGGCGCTGGCGAGTTTCCACCTCGTCCGAAGAAAGACATGGTCAAGGTCAAGAGTAATGAAGCAATGCGGTGCTTGTAGCTCCGGCTCTTTCAGTCTGAGAATTTCCGACCAATACTCATTGCAATGCGCTTTACAATACAGATGCACAGAAAAAGAGCCAAATGAGTGGTGGGGACAGATCGACATCTAGAGAGAGACAGAGTCCAGCAGAATAATTTGCAGAATGGCAACCCTCCGACAACTTGCGCAATAGACACCAGGGGCACCTACCACCTCTATAACTTAGGAGTCCAACAGACACCACCTCTGTCTGTTTGTGCGTGGCACCGCTGTGTTGCATTGTCCGGGGCCCTTTCGTCGACTGGACAATGAAATGCACGTGCCCCACACCTACAGAGGAACCAACAGAGGTGGTGTCTGTTGAGTCCTTACAGACGTGGTCGGTGCCCGCGGTGAGATGGGCTACGAATTGAATGGCACACGTCTTCGTATGAGCGGCGGATCCTGTCGAAAATAATGGTCTCTGTCGCTCGCGTCGAAATCCGACGGCGGGGCAGGTGACATCGACCGCTCCCGCCCAACGGCGGTCTCCTCCTCGTCCTCTCCATCTGGAGTCGGTGCAGGCGCCTTGCGTCCAATGCGGTACTGCCGTTTCCTCCGTGCGCGTTGCGGCGCCTTCTCAGGCGGGACAAGCAGCGTCGAGCGCGGTATAGAACGCACAGTGACGTGCTCAAGCGTCCGGGTGTACGGCGACAAAGTCTGGTTCAACTGGCTCAGCGTACCGAGTTGCGAGACGCTGTCGTTTAACCCTGGACGCAAGACAATTGCGCGAGGCGAATGCGTGAGCGGTGACACGCTTCGTCTACGAGAGGAGTTGCCGCGCGGGCGGCGTGTGGGGAAGAGTGGCGATTGCGGCTGCGAATCGTCCTCGCGGTCGGACATGATGACCTCGGAAGGGGGCGGCGTAGGCATCGCGGGAAAGTAGCTGCTCTCCCCGCCGGTGCTGGACCGGCGCAGGCGTGGAATGGCGGAGAGGGTCATGTCTTGGCGGTAGGGAGGCCGCATCGACGGGGCGCCGGACGATACGACGGATGCAGCGCGTGGGAAGAGCTGCCTTGCAGGATTGGCCTCTACTTCTGCAAGTCTGAGCGCAAGACTGGAGAGTCCAGGCTGGGTGAGGTCTCCCAAGCTTCGCGTGAGCATGGAAGGGCGGGCGGAAAGAGGACTCTGCATAGCGGACGTGGGGAGGTCTGATTGTCGCGACTGTGCATGAACGATCCGTGGGCGCATAACGACGCCTCCACCAACAGCAGGTATCGCTTCGTATTCCTCAGTCATGTCTGGCTCCGTAGGCAACAGCGACGGGCTGTTCAGTGTCTGTGGTGACGGCACGAGATCATCCCAAGAGACGAGGTCGAACGCATCCACGCTACCGCCGTCGACGTCTTCGGGGTGAGCCTCCTCTGCGAGATCTGCGAGCCCACGATTCGTCGTCCATAATCGTTTGAACGCTCCAAAGTTGCTGCGAATGGGTACTCCCTCGGGACGCATACCGTACGTCGGGTCATAATTCTCGATGTGAGGAAACACAGAGTCCTCGTTTGATGGCGTGGCAACTGGGCTCGGTGTCGGCTCCGTGCTCGTGCGTAGCGAGCTGGACGCAACACTCGCGGTGCGCGGTACGCGATATTGCAGAGATGGTGGGATAGAAGGGGGCAACGACGGGGGCGCAGGGGGTACAGAAGGCGATGGTAAGGACGAGCGCAAAAAAGGAAGAGGGCGCGACGGTGGCGGCGACGGAGTGTGCAACCTAAGGTCGGGCGTCGACATAGTCTCGAGCCTCTGCGCCTTCTTTCCGAGATACGGCGCCTGGACTGTCGTCTTCGCAGCAAGCCACGACTGGCTAAGCCGATGAATGATACTCGGCAGGTCCTCGCGAAACATTTCGCGCAGCTGCTCCTCGATCTCGCGCTGGATGTACTTCTGCAAGACTGCAATCGAGTCGAAGGTGCTGTTCACGTCGACGTTCTGCAGCGGATCCGTCTTGAAGACAAGAGTGATTCCCTTCTGTTTGGAGACCACGAGCACGACGTAGCAGTTGATCTTGAAGTGCGACAGCCGCAGGAGCATTGGTACCACCAGCGGCTGGTGCGCTGCGAGAATGCCGCGCGAGCCGGCCATGAGATGGATGTCTGGCTTCTTGTGTGTGAGCGGGTTGGCCTGCGTAGGGTGTGTGCGCTGTCAGTCCCAGTGCCAGCGCAGCAGAGTTCAAAGCGGCCGCACCTGAACTTTTGTGCGCAGGACGATATACGCGTCGCCGTCGTAGCTCAGTCGAAAGATGCCTCTGAACTGGTCCACCGTAATCTCGCCAATATCCCTAATCTCGAGTTCTGGAGGCTGCGAGACGCGATGAGCATGCCGTCGCGGCAGACCGACCAACGGCGCACCTGCGAGCCCATTTCTATCTCGACCACCTCGATTCTGTCTGCGATAATGGGCGGCTTGTTGCCCTTGTTGAGCGCGTTCTCGACGAGCTGGCGCGCATGTTGCTGGAACTCGTCCGAGAACTCAGGCCACTCGAACTGGAACGACATGCAACGCCCAGGAGACAAGGAATGTGACGGAAATGGCCGCTGCACTCCTTGTCCTCTTCACATCACAACTGCTCCCAGTCAAGTCAAATCTCGTGATTCTACATCTACTACATGCGGGCGTTCTATATCGCTTTAAAACAACTCCACTGGCCGTGCTGTCTTTACTTGCTTTCCTGCGACTCGCGCAATAGCTCCTGGTATTGTCGGAGGCGCAACCTGCGTAGCTGGTCAGTCAAAGACAAAAAGGAACAGGACGGCGCACAGATTGCGGAGAAGCATCATGATCGTGACTGCACCATGGCGTCAAACCTACGCGACTGAGATAGTGTGGAGCACATACCTCTGCCTACGGCAGGAACATAAATCGAGGCCTACGTCCCAGCTTCAGAACCACTTCTCAAACATCCATGCTGGAAATACCTTCTGGCGTACATCCGTCTCGAAATTCTTCTCGCTTGATACGTTGATGCACACGCAGCCGTCCTTCAAGTTCGCTGTGCCCACCTTGTACGACGCACTCGGCACCGCACCAACAACGACGTCTGCGAGCGCGAGACACTCTTCTAGCGACAGTGCAGACGGCCGCACAACATGTCTGGCATGGAAGCGCTTCGAGTCACCTGGCGGTCGCTTCGTGTATTCCTGGATCGAGTCAATGTCCGCGCTGAATACGCGGGCACCGTCGTTCGCCAGAAGTGCGGCGAGCGGACGGCCGACAACCTCCGAGCTAGGTGCGCATGAGTAAGAGGACATGGCGTGCGGAAAGAACTGACCGATTTATGACGAGGATAGTCCGGCCGTATGCACGGTCGCCGTACGCAAGCAGCGCGTTGTAGACACCGCAATGCTCGAGCGTCTTGATGACCGCGAGAGGGGTGCAGGGCAGAATCGACTTGACCGTACCAGGCGGCGGCGCGGCGGACAGTGGCGCGTCCGAGAGACCCATGCTCCCCGCCGGTGCGAGCAACGAGGCTGGCGTGATATAGCGAATGCTGCATCTGATTAGGGCGCATATTCTAGAGGTTGTGGTTACGCACTTGTGATAGAGATTGTAATGGAACTGGAAATGCAGCCCCTCGACGTCCTTGAACGGCGAAACGACCTGTGGCGTCTGAGCATTCCCCGTCGGTCAAGCACAGAGCACTGCGACCTGCTGCAAGTACTGGTCCTGGGCATCGGTCAGTACAAAATAAGACAGAGTAAGTTTCATATGCACCTGGGTACCGCCGAAGATAGGATAGTAGACCATGATCCCGTCGACGGCGGGGTCGATGTTGGCCTCCAGAATCGCCTCTTCAGCGCCGTCGCCCTCTCCGGCATCGCTGCCCTGAACCGCAGCGCCAGTCTCGCGCAAGACGAAGTCGAAACCAAGTTCCGTGCACGCTTTACGCGTAAATTCTGCGTACATGCGCGACGGTGCGCCCGATGTCGCGAGGATCCCTACAAGCCGCGGCGGACGACTGGCACCGTCTAGCTCGCGCTTCAACTCGTCCTGAAACGGGCGCGCGATCGCGTCGCCTTTGACGAGGATGCCCACGCCAGTCGCAGTTGTCGAACTTGGTGCCATGCAGAAGAAATTTTGCGGACCATCGGGATTTTGAGCCGAGTGGCTTGCAAGGCACGCAGGCGCCAAGATTATCGTTCGTGACCTTCAGCGCAACAAAATCGCGCTGCCGCAGCGAAACTTCCAACGCAGCAGAGAGATCGCAAGATGGCAAAACCCATTGCCGATATACGATGGTAAGGCATGGGCGTGGCAGGAGGTAGGATGTAGCAAAATAGGCCCATGCGAGGATTGAACTCACGATCTCCAGCTATCACAATAGATGTAGAAGGCTGGCGCCTTAACCACTGGGCTAATGGGCCGATCACCGAGGTCCATCCCGGTACACCCATGTGCCATAGACGTTCCTGTAATGTCCACAGCTCATCCAGCATGCACGCTTTTCAGAAAGAGAGGAGGGAATACATACAGAAAATCTCATTTTCAAAGGAATCGCAACGTCATGTGTAACGAGCTGTGCTGTCTGATAAGTTAGCAAGCGGTTGCCTGTTTGTTGTCGCTTGTCTCATAACTCTCCGTTCCGCTCGTGCAGATGCTCGCCTCGACTACCGCTACCACTGACGGCGGTGTCAATGTCGATTGCGAACGGACCGCATAGGACCTCATAGAGCTCGTTCGCCAAAGTCCACGAGCTGCTGACTGCGTCCTCAATATCAAGAGGGGCGAGTACCGCATAAACGTTTCCTCGTCCGCGCGCGGACTGTGCGTCCTGACCGTGGTGGAGCTCTGCGCTATGCTACCCGCCGTCAGAAATTTCCACTGTCATATGCTCACCGGGACCGCGACCGATACCAATGCGCTCCTCGACTCGCGAACCGACGGTCGTTGCCTTTTTCCGAGCATCCGGTCGTTCACGTTCTGGCCCGCAAGTAGACCTCCTCACTCGGTACTACTGGGGTTGCTGGCTCATGTGCCCAAGTTACGGACGCTCAAAGTGTACCAACAGCACTCTCCAGACCAGCGATCGTCGCTAGACGAGCGTCGCACGATCGACCTCAGCCACGTACATCTACACCGTACACGATTACCACTGCTTAGAGCTGCATTTTGGCTTCTAACTGCCGATAGAACACTCGTCTGATACCCTCGAGGATCTCTGACTTCGACTCGGCCGACGTGAAACCAGAAGAAGAACTGCTCGTTCTTTCGCCGCTCCTGGATCTCCTTCGTGCTCGACCCTTCACCCCGCTCAGGACTCTTACCCTGAGATCCGAAATATACGACACCGTCAACGTGGAGAGCTGGCGCAACATCATCTCTTTGTGCCCATCGCTTCGAGACCTCTATGTCCGCTGCGGCATCGACGATATCTCGCAGCTTCTCGCAGCGGCTCCGAGGCCGCTCCTGGAGCTTACGATAGCCGTCAACGACTCGTTCGACGGCACTGAATACGGTGACGCGTTCACTGGGAACATGCTACGAATGATAAAGTCCCTGTGGACGCTTCAGACGCTGCAAGTCTTGCGTCTGCGTCGATGCTCAGCCGACTACGGCACACTTCCCGTGGAACCCGGTGACGTTTCACCAGAGCTGTTCGCCGAGTTCAAGACCGACTCGGAGTGCTTTCAACGGAGAAGGATGCTAGAAGATTCCTGAAGGACCAGAGAAATGGTCTGTTCGTAGCGAATACAGCGCTCGCATTGAAGGCCACGCGAGTGTCTAGATCAGAGATGGCCGCTGTCATACAGTCTGGAATAGCAATAATATAACATATACTGTAGTACGAGCCCTGTGCAGCTTTCCACTAAGATGTAAGATATGCAAGCAGACGTAGAAATTACGGAGACGCCGGAAAGTCAATTGCAAGCTTCCCGCCGGTCTACTGCCGGTCAGGTTCCTTATCCTGTACTCCTCGCCGGCTTTGCTCAGATGTTCGCGTCTACCAACGGTACGACCGACGGCGGTGTCATCATCGACTTCGAAGGAACGGCACTTGCCCTTATACAGCTCATTCGCCAATGCCCAGGCGCTTCCGATTGCGCCACCTTTCTGGAGAAGGGTGTGGACGACGACTTGCCTAATTTGCCGGGGGACAAGCTATCTGTCCAGACGTTGATGAAGCTGGGCACTACGTTACCCGCTCTCAGAACCTTCGACTGTTACGCCCTCACCGCGACCGAGGCAGACGCAGATGCATTGCTCGAAGCGCGAGCAGACGGCCTTTGCCTGTTCCCGAGCCTGCAGACCTTCCTTTACTGGCCGAACAAGCACGTTCCCCCTTCTGTGGCCCTCGGACTGCTGGCTCACATGCCCAGTCTGCGGGTGCTCGAAGTGGACCAAGAACACGCCGCAGACCAGGAGTCCACCTTGGACCGGCGTCGCAGGATCGACCTCAGTCACCTGCATCTACGCTCTTACAGGTGTTCTGAGCTGTATTTTGGGTTTGAATTGCCCATAATGCACTCCTCAAACTCTCTCGAAAGCCTCTATCTGGATCTTGGCGAGACACCGAAGGAGGAACCGCTCATGCTTTCGCCATTTCTGCAGTTACTTCGTGCTCGACCCTTCAACCACCTCAGGCGTCTTATCTTAAGATCTGGACTGTTCTGCATCGTCGACATGACGATGTGGTGCGACCTCATCCATTTATGCCCATCGGTCCGAGACCTTCATGTCCGCTGTGGCCTCGACGATCTCCCGCAACTTCTTACGGCAGTACCGCGACCGCTGTCGACACTCACGATAGCTGGCAACCAAACGTACGGTCCTCAACACGGCGATGGATTCTTTCGGGGTCTTTTACAAATGATGAAGTCCCATCCGACACTGCGGACGCTGCAAAAGCTACATCTCCGTCGATGCTCATCCGACTACGGAATCCTTCCCGTTAATCCTCAAGACGTCTCGCCCGAACTCTTCAGCGAGTTCGCGTGGGAGTGCACCACGCGGAGAATAACGCTGAAGATATCCTGAAGGGGAGGGCCGGTATTTTTCCACGGATATTTCAGGCCAAATACAGGCTCAGGCAAAATAATAATAATTACAGTGTAGGGAACAGAAATTGTCACTCTCATACACTCTGTAGGGGTACTTTTATTGAAGCACATATGCCCAATTTGCGGACGCTTGAAGTGTACCACGAACAATCTTCGTGCCACGCACAAGGCTTCGCTGGCCAACTGTAGCAGTATCGACCTCAGCAACCTTCGTCTGCGCAACTACACGTGCATTGAGCTGTACTATGGCTTCGAACTGCCTATCCTCTACTCTTCAGACAACATCCAGGAGCTGCATCTGAGCCTTGGCAATACTAATCCACTTGAAGAACAGCTCATGCTCTCGACATTCATACCTTTCCTCGCGGTGAACGTTCAGCCACCTCAGGAGTCTTAGCCTGAGATCTGAGCTGTTCTGCACCATCAACATGGAAAGCTGGTGCAATATCATCTCTCCCAGCCCTCCGAAACCACTGTCCGCTGAGGCATCGACGATCTCTCGCCGCTTCTTCCACGCCGCTTACAAGGCTCGAGATGGCCGGTTCTCACTCGCACTCCGGTGCCGAATATGGCGACGCGTTCTTTGGTAACCTGTTACGGATTTGGAGTCGCATCCGATACTCCAGACGTTGAAGGAGCTGCGCCTCCGTCGATGCTCATCCGACTGGGGCTTCATTCGAATTCCCGTACCGCCTGGCCACATCTCGCCGCAGCTATTCGACGAATTCAAGACAGAGGGTGTGCGACGGAGAATGGTGCTGGAAAGATAGTCTAAAGGAGAGGAGGGTCCGGCAGTCCAAGCATACACACGGTAGGGGTGAATATATAGGTCAGAAAGTGTCATTATCTTACAATCTGTAAATTCCCTAGTAGTCACATAGCATACAAGCCTGTACAGCAGTACCGCTGCGATAGTAAGACATGAAAGCAAACGCGAAAGCACGACAGACACGAAACCACGGCGAAGGATGGCATCTATTGCACAAGATCCTCTACGCGAAGCGCTCCGTTTGCAATGCGACGCGCAGACTCCCGCTCCTTTTCCTCTGGCGACTTGACAAGAAGCTTCACCTTCCGCGCCGCTGGGGGACCATCGCGATCGTCCACGCCGGATCCGCGCGCGTCGCCTGGGGGGGGCGGGCTCTCGCGAGGCGGGGTCTTGCGTTTGCGTGCAAATGCAGGCGGCGTGGGACCAAGGTAGGGTGGCGGCGAGGCGTGTGGATCGGGCAACGCTCGCGCGGGAGCAGGAGGGCCATGAGGAGAAGGAGTGACGCCTTGTGGAGTTGCGCGTTCACCCGTCGGGGGAGGTGCCGGTGCCGCTACGGAGTAACGGTGCAGTTCCAGGATGATCGCGTTCTTGTTGGGAGCAAGAGACACGCGACGTAATTGCTCGGACGGTGTTTGTAGGTTGCTTAAATCAACGTACACCTCCGGACGCCCATCGTCGACAATGCGATGATTGGGATCTGAAGGACGAGGGTGAGTGATAACTCGAGTCGAACCGGGGATGCCACGTACCGAAACACCGTACGCGTATTTCAGCATAGGGATAGACTCTAGTCTTCTTGACGGCGCAGATCGGGCAGAACCACGCTGCGCGTCCGCTCTGTCCCAAGTTGCCCGGCAGCCGAACGCAGGTCTCATGGTACCATTGAGAACAGAACGTGCACTGTACGCGAGCGGGGTCGCGGCCAGCCCCATTGCAGACGCAACGCGTTCCGTCAGCGGGATCAGGGTTTGCGACCTCTGGCTGGAACACGAGCCTGACACGGCGCTTCTTCTTTGGTGGAGGTGGGCGGTGCTTCGACGCGAGCATACGATGCAGGCCTGCGAGGTCCAACCCATACGACACCTCGGGATTCGGGGAGACAGCGAATTGGATCCTGAACAACTTGCGCATGTACTGGCGTACTTGCGGGATGAGTTCGAGGCGTTGGTTGCCGTTCTGCGACGCGAAACTCAAGAAGCTGCCGATCGAGACGCAGAGCCGGTCGACACGAGCAACAATATACTCGAGCTCCTTCCACGACACCGAGTAGAACTTGGTGATGTCCGGGGCGGTAACAAGCATGGTCGGCAGGAAGCAGAAATGCCAGTTACGATCCTTGTGAATGGAACCGTTCCAGTGGTTATGATCGCAGAAGGGACACGACCCGCCGTTCGTAGCACAAGCGCCGTGGAAACGAGCATAGCAGTGGTCGCACTGAACAGCGTCAGAAACCTCGCCTGGGGGCGGTGGCCGAACTTGGCGTTCGCAGATGCAGGAAATGAACTCGTCCTGTGGGGGCGTTTCGTCCTCTGGATTCGTACAGTCACGGACGTCGCGGAGAATAGCGTCAGAGTGAACAGCCTTGTGCTCCACGCAGTACCACGGCAAGCGCTCGATCCATTGCGAGTGCGCGATAAGTTGGCGGTCGAGCTTCTCGAAGTTGGCAAGTCGGAAGTGCGACAAATGGGCGTGGGCATAAGCGACCCATTTCCGGAAAACGGTGAAGGGGCTTCCGTCGCCCTGGTGCTTGAAGCGCTTCAAGAGTATCGCTTCGCACTTCTCCTCCAGGTCCTGGGCGAATTCGGCTGACCGTCGCAGGTCTTCGATGATGGGGATGTCGAATGCCTTCTCCGCAGAGTGGACGAGGTCGAGAGCGTCCTTCGGACGCGGGAGGGTCGAATTCGGCTCCGGCGCCAGCATGAACTTCGCTTGCCTCTCGTAGCCACGGGCAGAGTTACGCGACGCAGTTAGATTGCTCAAGAGAGTCGGCTCGATGGGGATAGTGGTCTCGACCTTGCAGAGGTGGTCGATCTCGACGAGAGGTTTCTTCGGGAGTGCCAGAAGGTCTGTAACCTTCTTGCACCACTCATCGCCAGCGCGCTGTTTCTCGAGAAGTCCGAGGACGACCTTGCTGTCGTCCGCGAGGCCGCAGTGCTTCGCGCGATTGAGAAGCTGCCGAACGTCGTCGAGAGTCACAGAGCCGTCCTCGAGCTGGTCCAGGTCGCGGACAAGCCGACACCGCATGAAGATGCGCTTCATCTCGTCAAGCTCGTCGAGGTGCATGTTCAACCCTTGGCCGAGCGTGATTTGCGTCTCCAGCTCGTCCACGTTGACGTCGCGGTCGTCCGATGCGGATGCCTCGTCAATGGTCAGACGAGCTTTTTTCCTGAACTCTTCGGCCGTCTGCGCGATCCGACGCAGCTGCTCGATCTCCGGACAGTCGAAACCGAGTAGTTCGACCTCGTCCAGCAGAGCATAAACATCCTTCAAGCCCCGCTCTGGACGCTCCATGAAGTCGTCCATGTAGTCGCCCTTCTCCACTCCAGATGGACGGCCTTTGGTTGGCTTCTTCGCGCGTTTGTTCGCCTGCTTGCGCGTCGTAAAGCTCGTCGCCACTTCAACCCATTCGTTCGCACGCTGGACGCATTTGCGGAGCGCCAGTAGCTCCGGGAGATGAAACGAGACACGCTCGCCCTCCGCGAGTAGAGCGCGGAGCACACGAAGGTTGGGTCGCGACGTCTCTTGTAGGGTACGCTGGAGCTTGGCTTGCCAGTCGGACGGGATGGCGGCGCGCTCGACGACCTTGGAGAAGACGTCCTCCAGCTGCTCGTCCGAGAAGCGTTTGCGCAGGACACGCGTCGCCGTGTCACAGTTGCACAGGAGCTTCGCGTGTTCGAGGCAGGCAACCTGCTCGGGGTTGCACCCGCACGTGATTTGTGCGAGGTAGCAGAACGCCTTGCAGACGTGGCACTGATACTGATTCTCTGGCGTATCATACTCCTCCAGAGTCTCCTGGATACCAGGTATTTCCTGAAGGACTGCGCGGCGCTGGGCGGTTTCGCGATCAATCATCTCTCGGAGGCTGTCGAGAACCCTGCAAGCTGATGAGCTACAGCCGCGGTAGCAAATGGACGAGCATACCAAACCGCGGTCTTGATCGAGTGCGAGTGTTGCGTGATGGTAATGAGCAGCTCATCGTGCGAAAAGACGGGCAGCTTGCTGTGCTCTTGATACCGTTTAACGCACTCGAGACCGAACGGCAGCCAGTTCGGCAACGCAAAGTTCACGGCCTCGTTGAAGTTGAACTAGGAGCGATTGTGATTAATGGTTGCTGACCCTTGTATAGGAGGTACTTACGCCGTGGTTGAAGCCGGCATGGTACGCCCTGGGGAACGTCACAACGAACTCTCCGGCGCGTTGGTTGCAGGCGTAGACGCGGACGCCTTCCTCGCGCAACCGGGAAGGGTTCATGAGCGTAACGAGTTGATAGAGTAGGTCTGGCTGCGCCTCGAAGAGATCGGGTGCCTCTTTCTTGATCGCGGCCTCGAACTTGAGAGCGTCTGCGCCAGGTATGCCGTACCACGTCTTCGTCTCGCCCCAGTGCACTGCAAGGTGGTCAACATTCTGTCAACTGGTGCATCTAGGCACGCACTGTAGTTGATGCTGTACGTGTAATGATCCTACACAAGCGTGAGAATGGTTGCGGCAGACTCCAAACTGTGTACACACCTCGTTGTGCCAGCAGAATGTGGAAAAGATCATGCCAACGTAGGTCCAGGGGACCGTCATACCGGAGATGTCAGACTTGATGTAGCGTAGCAGCGAGTCTTGCAAGATCGGGATGTTGTTCACATTCCACGGATCTCGAGCATATGGGTCGCGCGGGTGAGTCTCGAGGGTTGGCATCCCACTGTAATAGAATGAGCGACACCAAACGTAGACAAGATGAGCAAAACGAACCTTCCGTGTGTCGTCGAGTGAACGTCAGCGCCGTACTCAATTTCAACCGTCTCGAACGGTGTCTCAACGAGGCGCCAGAACTCGCTCTCAACATCCCCCTCGGAGTAGGTTACATCTCCAAGCGTTGTGGATGTCGCTTGGGCAAAGGCCGTTACAGGCTTTGAAGCCGGCGGAGGGTGTGCTTGGAACCAATGGCGTCGGAAGGTCCGATCGCGCGTCATGAACGACTGCAGCGTATGCTCTTCGCCCTCATCGAAACCGAAGTCCCCTCCAGTGCCGAACAAGCACTTGGAGCAGAACCACTGGCCGCGAGGGATGGCGCTCAGCGGCGGGTCAAGACAGAAGATATGATAACCTAGAGTTCAGTCGGCGGGTGTGTGGGCACAGGAATGCATCACGACGTACCAGCATCACAACCATCGCACAACAGCATCTCCGTGCCGCGCTCGGCCTTAGCACAAACGCGACATATTTCTTTGTCCTTCTCGTCCTTGACCTCCTTTGTCGGGGAGCTAGCGCCTTCGACGGCAGATATAAGGCCGGCTGCAGTTCCGCAACGTGAGTGTGGCGCACGCATGGTACACATGACTCCCACGCACCCATCATGCGACGGCGAGGGCGCGAGCTTTTCGCGCCGGACGCTGTCGAGTCCAGCATCTCCACATCCTCTCCGAGGTCAGACAGCTGGCTAAGCGGGCTCGGCGGGGCAGAACCAGAATCTCCTGCTGGGGCGGCGGGAGCCTCAGCCGAGCCATTCGTCTCTGCAGACAACGGGTTTGTCGCTTCGGGTACAGGCGCACTCCGGACGTGGTCGGAGTAGTTCTCGAACGGCAGGATAATCTTCATATACGAGTTCTTGAGCTGGCTGGCGAGACCTGGGATGGACTGGTAGCCCATAAGCTGCCCAAGTTCGGCCCATTTCTTGTTCTTTGACACCTGCTCGCGGAGATTTGTCAGACGACAGTGACAGCTTGACAGGCGGACGTAGCGCACCGCCTCGTAGCCTCCAAGCTTCTGTACCTCCTTGCGAAGCAGCCACAGGTCGAGACGCTTGTGGTTAACGGTGGGCACGGCAATGCTGGAGTTGCCCTGGGAACTGTGGAAGCGGTACAATTGCTCGAGGAACGTGAGCTTGGCCCTCGACGAGGCTTCGATAGAGTTGAGGCGCTGCAGACGGGTCGTAAATCGGAAGGTCTGCAACGATAAACAATGAGCGCTGTCGTCGCCATCCGCGGAGTGTGGCGACGGACCTCTGTGTCCGTGACGAACGGCATCTTCCATCCGACGGGCGGGACGATCTTGCAAATGCCGAACTCCTGCGCCTTGGGGGCGACTGTCTGGAGGTACTTCATCGGATCCTTGAATTCCTCCATGCTCGGATAGAATGCCGGGCAGTCCTCCAGACCGAACGGACGAGGATTGGTCCGCGGGGGGAGAACCCTGGGACTTTCTGTCTTGATAGAGGAAAAGTCGAGTTTGGCGGCGGGGGCGGGAGCGGGCGGCTGTCCGTTCAGTGGCACGCCCGCGGACGGGTCTCCGAGCGACGCTCCAGGCGAGTCCCCGCGTGCGAGAGCGGCCATAGCGTCCGTCTTAGATTTTCTGGGCGCGCGTTTAGACTCGGTGGACGGGTCGTCGTCGTCGTCCTCGCGCTCGGCCTCCTTGGGCGGGTCTCTGAAGTCATACGGCGGGTCTGAGCCGTCTGTGGGCACGTCCAGCGCAGAAACCAGCGTGGCGAATGGTTTGACAAAGTCGTCTGCGGTCCTGTTGATGAAGGCCGGTTCCCGCGTCGACGGAGCAGGTTCCCGGGGCGAGCGTGACTTGCCCCTGCGCGATGGAGTGCCGCGCGGGGGAGTCGAAGGCGCATCTGCAGCGCTCGCCATATTTCTGCAGCCTGCCGCGGCCTGGAGTAGAGTCCAAGTTCTGACAGGCGGACTGTGAATCAATCGTCTGCACAACTCAACTCCGGCTCCAAACTATTGTACTTACATGTGAGATTCTCCAAGGACATAGTAAGGTCCTATTAACTGTTATTCCATATAATATACAGGTCGTCTTTGCGGCCCAGGTTCTTTCTTGGTTTCCCCGGTTTTGGCCCCGGACTGACAGCGCTGACAGATAGGAACTGCGCGGCAACGCTCAATATGTCGAGGGACGTAAATACAAATACAAAACGACAAGTGCAGAGGAGACCCAAAGCAATAAATGAATGACAGCGTCGGTGCACAAATGACGACAGGATGGGATGGGATGGGGTGGCCGGATCCAACAGAATACTATGTATGTAGAGAGCGAAAATAAGAAAAAAAAGAGTTCATCACTTGGCGTTCTTGGCCCGTAACTGGTCGCGCAGCGTCGAGTTGTTCTTCTGCAGCTCGTTCATCTCGTCCAGGAGCATCGCCCGCTGCGACTCCTGCGCCGTCTGGTACCGCAGCAGCTCGTCCTCCGCCTCCTTGAGCTTCTTCCGCGTCTCCGCTAGCTGCGTCTCCATTTCCGCGCGCGCAGACGGGTCGCCAGCGAGCGTCAGCGTGCGGGCCGTCAGCGTCTCGTTCGCCTCGCGCAAGGATCGGACAAGGTCGGCATCTCGTTGCGACGTGAGCTCGAGCGCCCGCTTCTCCACGTCCGCAGTCCTAAGCTGCTCTGTTAGACGCGTGACCTCGGACGTCCTGAAAACGGGTCAGTCAAAGAGGAATGAATGATGCGGGAGAAGGCAGCGCGTACAGTTCGTTGACGCGCGTCGTCAAAGTGGCCGAGCGCTGCTCGAGCGCCCGGACCTGCTTCGCGTACGTCTCGAGCCCGGTCGTACTCTCCTGCGCAAGTTTCTGCGCCCGCTCGGCATTACTCTTCAAGTAATCGTGGCTCTGCGCGAAACGTATTAACCGCTCGATGAGGGCACGGTCGTCGCTAAGCAGTGCCTCAACGCGCTTGACGAAGGCGTCTACGCTGAACTCGCTCATAGCCGCAGGTGATGGGAACGCGTGCCGTGGGTCGTACAACGCCTTGAGCTGCCGAACGTCCAGATCCGACAGAGACGGCATCGCGTCTGACGCAGAACGTGGGCTCCCTGGCGACTTCGGCCGCATGGGTGAGTGCGACTTCAGCCCGATCTTCGTTGCGCGCGCCTCGGGCGAGGGAAGCATAGGCCAGATACTGCGCAGCGCCGTTATAATGCTGTCAACATCCTTGTCGTTGACGGATATCGCTGATGGGCTCGCGCTGAGAGCGCGTTGTGCGCCAAGGATTCTTGCATCCTGTAAATTATGTTAATACGAGACCTCCAACATCGTAGATCGAGATGCGAACCTTCCGTACGCTGTCGAGGTGAGCAGACACAGCGTTGACAAAACCGGACACTGTCACTTCACGGGCCGTGACGATGATATCGTGTGCGCGGACGAGCTGTTGCAAAGCATCGCGCGCGGCATTATAGTCGTCCAATGTCCGTAAGTCGTCTGCTCTTTGCTGTTCGTGCTCCTCCTGCAACCGTGCGAGGTCATCCATCTTCTCCTCCTCCATAAGTGCGCGTTCATCGTCCCATCTTCTGCGCTCCTCATCCCACTGCGCCTTCATCTCTTCGCTTCCACCGCCATCTCGTCGTACACGTTCGAGCTCGGCTTCCAGCGTCTGCAGGTTGTCGGACATGGTCGTCTCCAGCTCGTCCTTCGCAAGCTGCAGGACAGACAGCTCGCGCGCAAGCTCGGTCTGCTTCTGCTTCGCCGCGGCGGCTTCCGCATTTGCAGCCTTGAGCTTCTCTTCTAGCTCCATGACCTGACCAATAGACGGTGGTTGTCGAAGTGTCGGGAACAAGGCGTCGCTGTTCCCAGCAAACAGATGGGCACCATCGAATTTGTGACTGTGCAGCGACGTTGCGGCGGTCGTGGCACTGCTCTCCGATACGGGCGAGCTAGCCTCGGTGGAGAACGCAGACACGGACGGGTCGTAAGACGGCCGGTTCTTGGCCTCGAGTGAACGCAAAGAAAACGCCAGGACGGCCGCGCGGTGTTCGAGCAGCTTGCGGCGCACGTCGTTTGCACGCTCCGAGACGCGATACAGCTCTTTCTGGGCCATGTCGACCTTGCGATTCGCGACGTCGAGCTGCTCCGTCGTGGGCTTGGACATTCGCTTGTGCGACTGGTTCAAGTTCTGCAGCGACATTGCAGCGTCTCGTATCTTGGTCTCGAGCGTGAGCTTCTTTGTGAGAGCCTCGACGCGCGACGAGAGGACTTGTTGTTCCTGCACACCGACATGTTAGTGCACAGCTGATCGACAGAGCGAAAACGTCACCTTCTTGAGCTCCTCGATTTCTTCGAACGAGAGCACTTGCAGGTCGCGGCAGTCGACGAGCGCGTCACTTGCGAGCAGGCTCATGAGCATTTCGTCGCGCGTGTCGAGCAGAGGGGCCGCGACGGGCGTCGTTTGTCGCGTAGGAGGCGCTTTTGACGAGTTGCCGTTCAGCTTTGCGGCTGAGCCGTTCATTATGCGTTCTGGCGAGACCGGCACGCGAGATACGGGGGGTCTAGACTGGGGCGGGGGTGTGGGAGTCGCGCGGGGCGGGGTGGCTGCCAGAGCCTGGGGCATGGGCGGCGGCGGGACGCGCGGGAGAGCTTTGAGGGCTGCGTCGCTGCCGCGGCGGAAGAATACGGGTGTTCCCTCGGAGCTGCTCGTCGGGCTCACTGGCGAGTAGACGGAGGACGCGATGGCGGGCGAGGGCGCGACGCCGGGCGACATCGGCGGCCAGTTGGACTTGCCGCCGAACGCGAGCGGCATCGTCGTCTGTATCGGTGCCGGCGCGGGCTGCGGGGGCGGGGTCCCTGACTTGGGCGACTGCGAGCCATTGCCGCCGCCGCCGAGGAAACGTCGCACGCCGTTCATCGCGTTGTCGAGCTCACACAAGCCTGAGGCTCTTAGCGGCCAAGTCCGGCGGACCGTCTTCCAACTTGGTCACTCGCGACGACCAACCTTCCTAGACGTCGCTCCCCCGCCTCACCGTCTGGTCTCGGCCTCCTCTATTGCTTTGAGACACTCCCATTACCCTGGGAACTGGCCATCGAAACCCGCCAAACCTCCAGCACAGCTCAAGGAGCTCTTATATCCGCGACCTCAAACCTCGCACGCGTCATTTGCGTCCAGGACGGCCACCTGAGACGTTTGTCAATGCTAGCCGCAGCTCATCAGTCGAGTCTTCCGGCCCCGAGACGTTGTCGTCGACGGGACGGCTGGCTCGTCAAATATTTGTTGACCACCATCGAAATCGAAAGCTTCTAGCCGCCAGATTTCGTGTTTCCCTTGCTCTGTGCCTCGGCCAGGGACTATTTCCTGCACTACAGCATGGCCCGGCGCGTTCTTGGTGAGAAAACCAGGGACTACTTGCTTGCAATCGCCATTCCCGGTGGCCGCGGTAGTTATAGCCACTTCTCCGTGTGCTCCCGCTCGCTAACAAATGCGCACATGAATGAAATACAGCCCAGTAATATGCTGTCTGTAGCGCTGCACAATTGGCACCAAGACCACTTGACGCCTAACGCTCATCCGCCACCTCAACGGAGGCGAGCAAGAAACGGTACGGCCATGACTGACGCCCATAATGGATGTGCGCCCATAGCAACACCTCCCCACGAGGGTCCGAAGTCCCACGAGTCCGGGTATCCAGTCAGTTGATCTTCAATTATGTATCTTGCGATTGCAAACCGTTGTCGCGCCGCCCGAGCTGCGTAAACCAGTCCCCTGATGAGGCCAACAGTGAGAGTATAGCGGGTCCGGCGACCTGGGGAATCCCTTTGAGTGATTGCACGTCCGGGCACGGGAAGGATGCTGTGCGAACGCGCCGGATCTTTGATCGACCTCGACACCGGGGCCGCCCACACAAAGAGCCGCTCCTTGTCCTTGTCCTTGCTTTGCTCCCTCATCACCTACTTAGCAGGCAGCAGTCGCAGCGCTGGGCCCGCTGCGTCTTCTCACAACACCATTCCTGCTTCCTAGGCGCGAGGATAGCTAGCCTTTCTTTTATTCGCGCCACATACACTCGCTTCTCTTGCCTGCGCAATGGCCACTCAGAACACTCAGTTCGGCGACTCTGATTCACATGTTCTGTTCACACCAAAGGATCTCGTCCCAAATGCAGATCACTGTAAGAACATATCGAACCACGAGTGTACCGGCCGCTGGTGCGTCGGGTGAAATCATGTCGCCCGTTCCCTAAATACAGCATTTCAGGTGGCAGGAGGGCATTCCTGGTACTTACGCGGGCTCAGTGAAGGCAACATGGGGGCGGGGGACAACGTTTGAGATCACCTTCTATGGTACGCTTCGCCGGTATGACTGGGGTGCGTGCTCATTCTTTCGCAGGCTCTGGTATCACTGTGTTGGGCGTCAAAAACACTGATGGAGGGAAAGGAACATTCACCATGGATGGTGAAGCGCAAAGCACCACGACCGACTTCCACGCCGACTCCCTGGAGCTCAACCAGACTCTGTACAGTCGTGGTGGCCTTGACCTTTCCACCCCACATACACTCCATTTTCGTTATTTCGATGCGAGCTTCAAGAAATCAAGCGATGGCCAGCGTAGTGTCGTCAGGTTTGACTCGTTTCTGGTGCAACATCCGGCAGACGTTCAGTGAGCAGTTCTGTCCATCGAGTCATCATCGCGCATTCAGCTGAGCTTCGGTAGACCCTTTCCCTCCGTCCCCTTGTCAAGTCCACCAATAGTGTCGCTTCCTGCAACGAATCAACCAACGGAGACATCGTCGATATCGTCTTCTACAGCACCGGTAATGTGCGTATTCCGTTGTTGCGCATGTCATCGCCTGACGACACTAACTTAGGACGACTGCTCCTACCCCGGTTGCCAGCGCGTCGCGGACAACATCTGCCGTTGTTCCCGTCGTGGCAGGTCTTGTCACTGGCTTCGCTACGCTAGTCATCGCCGGTAGCCTAATCTTCTTCTTCCTTCGGCGACGCCGTGCAGTGCGCGTACAATCCATGTCGCCGCCTGCACGCTCCTCCGCGGGGCCCACCTCCCCAATTTCGCCCACTGCAGGTGGGCGCCCATCACGCAACTTGATGTCGCTAGCGACATACGCCTTCACCCGACGCGGCTCGAGCGTCACCTCTTCAGCCGACTCGCCCCCGCGACCCGTTTCGGGTCCCCCGCCCCCAGTTCCGCAGATCACGCAGTACGTCTCGCCGTACAACTACCACCGCCCAGTCGCGTATCCGTACTCGGACGCGTCGACTTCGCTCGGTCCCCCGGTCGACGAACGTCCGCCGAACATCCCACACCCGCCGCCTGTGCCCCTGTCACCTGCACGAGCGGCCCCGCGTGTACTGCGCGTGTACAACCCCGACTCGCGGTCAGCGGTGTCGAGCAACTACAGTGGCGGCTGACAGCGGGTCGAGTCGATGCTAGTCGTCGACGTTCTACGAGTTCCTCGTTTTTTGGCAGAGTGCAGTCGCTCACTCGTCTATCGATGTTGTATCATCTATTGCTTTACGCCATCCTTTGCAGCAATGTTGTCGCGCTTTCGTTTTCTCTCATAGCTTGTCAGAATATCTAAGGGATATCCGAGCCCAGGCATGTGCGAGGATAGGATAGGATAGGATAAATACATAAGACAAAGGCCCATTCTGTAACCTTCGCTCCGCCCTGTGTGCACCGTAACAGGGCCGGACACTCTTCAAATGTGATTTAGAGAACAGCGAGAACGCGCGAAATCACAGCGGCAGCCGAGTGGAGCGAGACCGGTCGAGGATTACAAGACAGAACGGAACTTCGATTGCAAGCAGATATCATGAGAATGAACAAGGTGAGCATAGCGACGAGAGCATGGGGAGAGCAGGTACGTGGAAAAGCAAGTGGACGAGCGCGATGGAGATGGGGGTGAGAGTAAGGAAGAGTGGTATGGATAGATATACGGTCAAACTACGTGCTCAATGTCCGCTACCGAACCAACGCCTGTCATTCCAGTTCCAGTCGAACCTCTGGGCCGCGCTACCAGGCAACGCAGTGCCCCTGAACTTCTTGTACTCTCCCGGAAGCTTGAAGGACGGGTCTTCCACGAGCGCCTCTTCGTCGAGTCTTCGCTCCTCCTCCTGATCCTCGTCCCTGCTCTCGCGTTCGAATAATTGCTTGGTACGCTTGGCTGCCTGGCGGCCCTCAGATCTTGGAGGGTTGGAACGCTTTGCGGTAGCCCCTCCCGTTGCCGGTGTATTTCCCGGGGTGTGCTTGCCTGTTTCCGCTTCGGGGAGGAGGAATCGAGGACGCTCGACGTTGAACTTGGGGACGGGCTTGTCGTTCTCCAGGAACATCATGAGGATGATGCGGCGGACGGCATGATGGGCGTGCTCGAGCGGTAGGGTGGGGACCCGTCCAGCGTGCCTGTTCTCGGGGTAGGGTTCGTAGAGGTGCCACGGGACAGAAAGGTAGATGGCAATGTTATGTAGCATGGTCGCGTAGAACTGGAGTCGAACATGCAGAATGCCCGCGGTCTTCTTCTGGCGGAGGTGCTCCATGTAAGGTTGCCGCAGATCGCTATCGTCTTCGCCGATCGTGTGTCTGATCATCTTCCAAGCGAATATGCTGAGTTTCTTGGTAGCCTCGTCTCCGTCAACCTCGTCCAAAGGATTGCCGCGCGTAAGCCCCCAGAGCAAAATCCAGTAGAAGGATTCCACGTCATGCCGAGGAAGGTGACGAAGTTGAGGGTTCGTGGTCGCGTGGGCAGGGGAATCTTCGGCTGCAAACATGACTAGATAGTTGCGATCTATCTCGGACTGCACGACGATGTCGAGACTGGAGAGAAACGCGTTGTTAGCCTCCGCATCCGGGAATGCCTCTCTAAAAAAGGCGTCTCCCTCGAGGCTTTTGAACGCGTCACGAAGCCCCATGATGCCGGCGGCGCGGGCTGGCAGAGGGATGGGAATAGGCGAGCTCAACTCGCTCGAGACGAAAAGAGGCGTCCTTGAAGCGAGAGGCGTGTCAGATGTCTTGTGACAACTCGATTCATAGTAAAACGCGCACCCAGTCCTGTGAATACGAGGCTTGTACGACTCGGAGATGAGGTCCTTCCATCGCCCCGCATGGTCCAAGTCCGTGAGGAGAACGTAGGGGTCTTTCAGATCTTCGCCACTGATGTCCGAAGTTAGCGCAAGATACGCGAGCAAACGGTTGTCACTCACAGAATGCGTGCTATGCATGGACGGTCGAGTACTTGGCGCGGGTCCACACCGTCTGTGCGATGCTAGCGTAGGGTACAAAAGTCAGACACGGACGGCTGTACAGGAGGAGTAGAGGACGTACGATGGGATTGCACAGAACATTGCCCCAGCTGATATCGCGGTGCAGAATGCCCTTCTCCCACAGGTGCAAGTGAGCTAGAAAGGCGATAAGATGATTGTGCGGGTAAGGCGCGACGAGGACGTACTTTCGATGGCATCGTAGATGACCTTGATGAAGTGTAACGGATCCGTGCAGCGACTCAGCGGCTGGCCGATGCTGCGTAGCTCGAGAACAGTCTTCTGTCGTTCGATGTTGGAGCCAACGGGCGCTGTGATTAGCACGCCGGAACCGATGAGCGGGAGATTCGAGGCGGACGCGGAGGCGGCAGTCGCTTGAGCAGCAGGAATAGGACCGGGGTGGTAATCGCCAGGACGGACGAGGCCAGGAATCCAACCATCTGCGTGAGCCTCCTCGAGGAGTTGACCCTCGCGTACGAGCCTTCGAGTGTCCTGCCACGAGACTTTCACGACGCCAGCGGGCGGGAGCTCGAGGAACGCTTTTCTGACTCGATCCTCGTCGTGCACCGTAATGCTCGTAGGGACGTCAACCTCCATAGCGACCCACGAGTTGCGGCCGGGAACATCTCCAGCCTCGAACGGCGCGAGGACGAGAGTACGGTTGCCCAGCTCCAGATCCCACCGCACGAAACGTTCCATGTCGACACACCGAATCGTTTCGTCCCGGAGTGCGTGAGACCGGTACGCGAGCAGAACGTAAGCAATCCATCCATCAAGCTCGTGCACAGGAAGCGCGCCAGAGGACCACATGCCGGCCGGACTGAGAGTGAAGAGGTACAGCCAGTCCTTCTCGGCCTGGAACGCGTGGACCTCGGTCAGGTCAGGGCGGTACCGTTTCAACGCAACAGCGTAGCCCTTGACCTGGCCCTTGGATTTCTCGTTCGCAGTCTTCAGGTCGCCGACGCTCAACCCATGCTGCCAGTACATGGCCGCGCAATATGCGACTCCCATGAGCGCGGTACGAAGTTTGGCGTAGTCGGCGACAAAAGAGATAACGTCGGCTTTGGTGTCAATTCCGAGATAGTCGCCCTTCGTAGGCTGCGTCCAAGGGTTGGTGAAGACGACGATATCGCCAACGTCGGAAGCGTTCTCTTGGCTCTCCACGACGTGGCCGGAGTGCAAGACATACGCTTGGCTGATGAGGTTACAGAGACGGACTGCTGGAGCGTAGCGTGGGCCTTCCGTGTCCGACGTGGCGATAGTGTTCAGTAGAGTGGCCAGAGCTGCTTTAACTCCTGGCTCGTCGCCTATCGCTTCCCAAAGGGACTTCTGCGCAGCCTTCACTGAAGTGATGTGTTCGTAGAGGTGCTTCGCGTTTTGGACGTATTCAGCGTCCACGTCCGCGGGAATAGTGTCCATGAGGGTGCGCTTGTGCCCCGCTTTCGAGTCTGTTCGCAACGGCTGTACGCCCTTCGTCTTCCAGGGAGAGCTCTTCGAAGGCTGATCGGCTCGAGGGTCCTGGAGACGCTCGGGAGTGTGCTCGCGATCGCGTTGTGTTCCAGCTTCTGGCGACGACGCTCCGTCTGGCTGCGACATGACGGCTAGTGAGACGAGAACGAGGAAGAGAAGAGAAAGGACAAAGGCCGGGAAATCATTTGACGGGCGACGCACCTGTTTATAAAGGATCGATGGCCTGCGTGGTCGTGGTTGCGGAAGAAGAGCGTGCCGTAACGTGCCAACTCCGCCTCGCCCGGCGTACGCCGTTATCATTTTCCGACGCGGACCCGGCGCCCATGCAAGGCATTTTCAGACTCTCAGCGCAGTCCACGGTCTCTCAAGAGTCTCTGAGAGCAACGGCGCTGCTTGCAGGATGCGAGTGCTCTCTCCCAATGCGGAACCGGATCGCTTGCCGGACAGCCGCAACACCACGCACGGCAAATTGCTGTGCACAAAAGTACAACACTCTCTGACTCATTCAATTTACACCAGCTTCTCGAAGCTCTGCGTGCTCCCGCATTTTCTGCGTGGGCATGATCCACATCTATGAAGCGCAAATTCACGGTAGGCCACGTCGCCACATTTCTGCGCCTGACGTACGCATCGATATCGTGAGGTCCTCATGCCTAGCAACACTGTAGAATTTCGCAGTTGGCTATGCGACTGTTGTTGTCGATTATGGTGCTGTTGCGGGGGAATGACGGACTCGAAGATGAAAGACGCCGGAAGGTATCCGATGGCATGCATATGAGCGCGTTAGAGGATGGGTACCTGTAGTCGGTAGCGGAATGGTGGAGCAGAGGCAGGGTGCCATTTTGTAGGTGGACAGGAAGTATTGGTCGGAGGCACGGCTGGACGAGCGTCCGCACGAAAGTTCGTCGTCGGTGTTGCTGTTGCTGCCGGTAGAATGGGGGCGGTTCAGAGACTCCGAGTGTTGGTGAGGCGCGTGCTGGCTCCAGACTGACATGTGTCCAAGGACATTGTAGGGGTGCATGCCGTGGTGCGAGGCTGTTCCTGCTTTCGGCTATCCTCGAATCATACCAGCGTCGACGCACGTCAGCGACGACCGTGACTTGGTCAACGGATCCGGATACGCTTGACTTAGAATGTGACGCATGGTTGATCATAGTGACCCACTGGTCTGGAGCAGCGGCGCTCAATTTGACTTGAGAGTTCCATTCGATATGGGGACTGAGGGGACTTGCACAAATTGCAGGCGTGTCTCGGTGGAGCAGACCTACTTAGCACACACCTGAGTACAGGTTCGATTGATACTTGTGGGATTTGAACAGCTCGACTGGGCTTGACCTCGCTCGACGGTGATGCTCGATGTACTTAACCTCGCTTCGTACTCCTTCGTCATCTTGTATCACTTGAGAACTGCGTTTGTTCGACGAGGCAGGCGATTAATCTCGCTCGGTACAGCTTGGACGTCCTTCGAGTGCCTCGATCACTTGGTACGGGAGCGTTGTTCAACAAGGATCCCCGGAGTCTTGCCGCGAGCCTGAAGCGCGTCGGAGGAGGAGGAGGAGGAGGAGTATATTCTCGGTGCCACCTTTCAGTTTACCGATGTTCCCAAGCGTTAACTATGTAAAATAATCACCCTGTACAATAGATCGTAAGCCGCCTGGAGGAAATCCAACCACTGTGATCCGAAGTTCCAGTGCCAGGCTGGATTGAACTGTTCACACAGCAGCATTCATCCCCAACTTGCTTTGTTGAGGGGAAAATCATGAAGAACCCCTCGCTCACGCGCTGTCCATGTCTCGGGAGACATTCAGCGGCTTATAGGTCAGCATGGAAGTACCTCGGTACAGTGGCAGGTGTGTTCAGGATCTCTGCAGTTTCCTGGCCAGCCAACTCTTGTACCATTTCGGTAACTTTCCTATGTCATTGCTTGTCTGTTGATCGTATGTTGTCCAGTCCGCAATCGCTGTCATGACCGGAGTTAACGGTGAGGACGGTTTCAATTGTTTAAGCCGAGAGCCTCCGCTCGTACGCGGGGACAGAAGGAGCCGCATCAGGGCAACACAGCGCTTCTTCTCGTCAGCATGCTTTACAGCGCTTTCGCTGGTCGTGCGATCGGTGCTAATGTCTCGGTCCGATGTGATCGCACGTCTGCCGCGCGGGAGTCGACCTCGACGAGGTAGTCGCTGAGCGCGCCTATCCCACGCAAAGCGAGGCAGGGAGAGACCGTGTACGTCGTACGACTCTTTATGTGCGCAATCTACTGATCCATCGTGGGCACCGGACCTCCGCCTCCTTCCGAGGGCTTACGAGAGTCGCACGCCCTAAAGGCTCCCCACGTTCCATCCCACGTTCGCTCAGCAGCTCTGGACACCACCGCCTCGTCTGAGGGCTTATGTGTGCCGGCTTCTATGCCGTTATGAGCTCGTCGGGTGCCCGCGTTAATAGCTTGCAGAGCGGCACATTTTTGGGATGGTGGTGGTTCGGAGCCAAGGTCGGCGTTTCTGTACAGGACCTCTGACCGCTGTACCTACCTATCTACCTACCTACCTCTGGCCTCAAATGACAAATCGCTTGGCTGAGACGTCTGAGGAACTTGAGGTGATCGGAGCACTCCTGAGCATAAGTGCGTTTTCCTGAGGCGATGTAGTGGCTTTTCCCATTTGCTGGCAGTCATAGGACAAATTCTAAAGAAGAGGACCTCTCTCCAGCAGAGACCCAATGAAAAAATCGCATCATCGACGCACTCGTGGTATAGATTGCGAGAGTCTGGACGACTGTCATGATGTCGATGCGGTCGCGGAAACAAGCCTGGCGCCCCGAGCACTGTCGTGCCACGGTCCACCGTGAACGTAAAGATCAATACAGGTCGAGCTGCACGACTGTCCAGAGAGCGCACATTACGTAGGCCAAAAGAGTGTTTAGCAAGTTGAGAATCCTCTCCCCAAACGCCCTGACTCTTCGGCGCGACGAGCAGCGTTCCCGTACTTCCCTTCCGCAGACTGAAGCTTCACTCTGGCCGGTACCCTGATAGTATCCCAAGTCACTCCGGTCACCTAAAGGGCGTCCACGTCGAGATATCGCCCTGCATAGTCGATGCCACCGCGTCGCGGTCATTATACTTCCTATATCCCCTGATGTGAAAGAGTGGGCATTGGTCGTCCGGAGCATCAACTGGAGTGGAGGCCGGCATCACCTGGTCAGAGACGTTCTCCCAGCGCGCGAAACCAGACTGTGCTCGAGACACATCCGCGGAGGAGTAGAACAGCAACCGGGGGCGGCAGGGCGTCAGTGACGTGGAGGCGAGTCCTAACAAGCTCTGCTACGCGGGAAGCAGTGGGTCGCCCGTGCACCCCGTTTTCCAGCGAGGAGGGCAGAGTCCGCGGGCAGGCTGTGAGACACGTGTGGGCCCTTGCGCGCCGCGAGCGTGCTGGTTGTGGCTGCCTGGCGCGAGGTACTGGCGCGTTTGGCGTTGGCTGTGGTCGCCCAGCGTGTTTGCCGCGCTTCAGCAGAATATAAGGCCCTAGGAGGGCGCCTCGAAGACTTTTGCCTCAAACCCGAGTTGAACTGACGTCCGAGTCTTCGGTCGCGGCCGACATACGACTTGACTTGCCTTGCCCCCATGACCGAAGTCGAGCACCCAGTACGCCCGCCGCCGCCGCACAGGTCGACGTCGGGCTCCAGGCCCAAGGGCATCCTCAAGAACGCCAGCGCCGCGACGCCGCAGACGGAGGCCCCGGCGCCGACTGGGCAACAGTGAGTGGCGGCCCGAGACGTCATATCTCGCGCGCTCGCTCACACGACGGCAGCCTGACGTGGGACGAGGAGAATCTCGCGCTGACCGAGATCCAGAAGGACTCGCTCATGAAGATCACAGAGCCCAAGACGCCCTACGTGCGCTACAACGCCCTCACCGACGAGGTCGAGAATCTGGGCGGTATGCCGCGCGCAACTCTCTCGCATTTCGCATTTCTTACTTATCGATTAGACATCCCCGCCTTCATCCTCGAGCCGCGCAGCCGCACACCCAGCACGCCCGCCTCGCCGACCTCTGACGGCCTCCCAGATGTCGGGGGCGGCCGCCGGCCGAGCGGGAGCAACTCTGGCACGTCTTCGCGCTCCACGTCCTTCAGCCTTCCCGCGGAAACACTCGGCGGCATCCGCGGCAGCGTCGGCGTCGTTGCCGTCGGCGGCGAGATCGAGGAAGACGAGGAGGAGATGACCCCGGAAGGTGCGCTGCACTGCGATCCCCGTGCCGTTCCGCTCACGAATCTCGTCGATGTAGCCGCGGCAAAGCATGCAGCCTTTGTCCGCGCGCGCGGGAGACACTATTCCAACGAGGCCGAAGCCATGAAGGTGCGCTATCCACGCGCGCGACGTGCGTGGGCCGCGCTTGTTCACGCTTTCCGCCTCCCGTTTAGCTTGCACAGCGGTTGATGGCTCAGGACGACGACGACGTCGACGGTCATGATGTCGCCCCCGCTCACGATACCGATGCCGATGAGGCCATGGACGACGATGTCGAGGACAGCAGCAGCAGGATCCCGCCTGTGCCTCCGATCCCGGCCGTGCCCAAGCTCAACGGTCGGATGCACCACCAGTGATGCTCGTGCCCATGGGCCAAGTGCCCATTCGATAACGAATGACGATCTAGTATGTAACGCGAGCCTGGTCTGCGTCCTCTCGCCGTGTACCATCTTGAGCTCGGTCTCCCTCCCCTACCATGTCCAGTGCCATAGCCTCGTGCCGTAACGAAATGAAAGCCCTCCTTCCAGACTGTATGACGATACCGCCAGATCGAGATGAAGGCCAGCGCGATCGTGTGGGTGCGCTTCGTTATGGGTGTCCGAATGGAACGTATTGCGACGTGTCAGGCTGGCACAATCCCGAACGTTGTCTTCAAGCGTCATAAGTTTACATTCTGATTCAGGTCGGTAAGGCACGAGAGGATCCGTCTACTTGTGACAAGAAAGAGTGAAAAGCGACTCTTGCTCTCTTCGGGCTCTTCTGATATTTACATCACGTTTGCTGCTCAGTGCTGGAGTCGCCTCACGCGACGCAGGAGAGTAGTAAGGGGCACTCGCGCCATGTCATGGAGTCCGCGGAAGATGGGCGCCTTCAAGAACCCGGTCGCGCAACGATGAGGCGTCGGTTACATAGACCGACTGCCCTTCTCGGCGGATACAAGGCGACGTTAAAGAGTGAGTTGTCTCGACGGGTAAGGGGTAGTCTCGGTTGCATACTTTACGGACGACTTTACGGACGCATGGATATCGATGCTGAAGTAAAAGGTAAGGGGGTTCCTAACTGATTGCAAACGCGCAGAGGGCCGATGAGTGGAGAAGAATGAGCACGACGCGTAGAGTGGCCACAGAATCTACAATTTGCGATATGCAAGGTTAGCGTAAGTAAACGTGATTCAGATCGTGCACATACTCTCATGCGCAGGTATTAAGATTAGTGGCTTGTTCTTGTATATAGTTGTGCTCCGGTAAGCCACAACCTGTGACCGACCGCCGCATCGGCTACGTCCAAGCCGTCATAGCCTTCCTTGTCCCATTCCGATGCACGCACTCCTTTGTCGGCCAACCAAATCCGCTCGTCGCGTGCGGCCAACGCCCAGCGGGTCACCGCACCGCAGAAGAAGTCGTGTGACTCCTCATGCTCGATTCGCGGACGCAGCAATAGACGCTCAAGGGACGGGAGTTTCAGCAGTCCAGTGAGACTGGAGAGGAATTGCGGGATGACATCGACAGCGGTTCGATAGGGGTCCGCCGAGAACGCGTCTACGATAAGCCAACGAATTCGAGCGTCTCCGAGGCTGCTGCTGTCCGACTCGAAGAGGTCCTTCTGCCAGTACCAAGGGTTGCAGATTATGTGTACTCGAGGGATTGATATGAGCATGTGCGGCGCATCCATAGATGTGGTAATGAACACAGAGTCCAGGTTTAGTGCTGGGTGCATTCGAGTAAGCTGTCGATAATGCGTAAGGCTGCCCGTAAAGTCGCGAAGATTGGCGGATGCCGCATTGAATGACTGCTCAAAAAGGTTGTCGTCGTCGAAGTTGCCATTGAAAACGATATGGCGCGTGAAGGACAAAGGCGTATCCGGCAGCTGAGCAAGCTTCTCGATGCTGTTTCGGTTACGATGTCGGAGGATCAGCGTGCGGAAGTAGATCGCCTTGATTGTCCTGTCGAATAGCCTGCTAACGAGGCGCAGAGAGCCCACCCAACGCTTATCAGCCGTGATTTCGCTCCAAGCCGCATGCTCGACGACGAGAAGAGCGAGCTCGATAGGGATCGCTGACAGCGTTGACATCACAGCGACGGGGACGAAGACAAGATGCGGAATTTGCCGCACATATCTGGAACTTCATTTCTGTATCTCAGGATATCAGATTTTCTGAATGACCGTACTGTAATACGACCATATGAGTGGTATGTTTTAGTTGCCATGGAATTTAGTCGCCATGGAATCAGAAGCGTCTCTTTAGCCTGAGCGCTTTCGCCACAGTAGCTACCATTGTAGAGTCATACTGTAGGTCTCAGACACTATGTAAGTGTGAAGACTTGCGAGAAGAAACTGATTGCTAGTCGGTTGCTTCACTTGAGAGTCGTGAGTGGCGCAATAACTCCAATGAGAACAAGTCTAAGGAACCTATGCCTCGCTTTTATATACAGAAAGATAGCCACATTTCGCACGCTCAGACGCGTAAGCTAGACGCGCAAATGTTACACGCGTAGCCACACGCAAGCTCGGGGCGTGTGGCGACGCGCGTACGCTGTCGGAAACCTCACGGGAACCTGCAAAATCAAATGTTAATACCAATACACACTGACATTAAGGTCAAATATGATAGAAGAATACAGCGCATTTCTGCGGATCGCAGGCGTGAGTTACTGCACTCTCGGTTTGATCGACGTCGTGAGTCATGTGGCTTCAACTTCGCATTGAACTGCCGTGGAGCGCTGCTCACCAGAACACGGCGCGTTGATATACAGTCACACGCTTGAGACAGTTTGTGCGGGATGTGAAAGCTTGTGGTATTCACGGTGGGCATTGACGGTGCAGGAACAGGATAATGGATTTGATCTTACAGAGAGTTCAATGGGATACATGACTGTCTCGTTCGAAAATGGCAACGGGGAGGCGAAGCAACAGACACGAGACGAAAAGAAAGCAAACGGAAACGGGAAGAGAGTGGGAGCACATTGTAAGGACGCGGAGCAATCGACCACGCAGAAACTTGAACCAGCCGTACAAAAAACGTACCCACACATGAGCCGAGGTCATCAGTCATCCACTTCCATCTCAACATCGGTGGGCACGTTCACCAGGTCTTCCATCTCGACGCGCTGCAACGAGGGGTCTGCGTCCCAAGCCTCTTTCATTTCTTCCAGGGCTGTTTCATCTGCGAAGCCGTCAGACATGCTAACCACAAAAATGCAGAAGACGTACAATCCGGCGAGAGCGGGATCTCCAAGACCCAGTAGGACATCTGAGAGGCGAGCAAATGCTTCGGCTTTCCCAGCGTCGGGTCGACAATGCTGAAGGAGCGACCCTTCGGGATGACGAACACGAAGTGTTTCACCTCCGCGGACTTGATGCGCTGCCGGAGGAGAGCGAGGCCAAACTTTTTGAGCGAGTGGGTTGCGGCCAACGTCATCTGGAATGCGACGGCGAACGTCGAAGTCGTGAAGAGGAAGGCGTCGAAGGTAGGATTATTTGTCGCAGCGGGGATGTAGTACGTCTGCGGCACCAACGTATCCGCCACCAGGGTTGAGGACGCATAAACCACCTGACGCTTGATTGTGATATGCAATGTCACGACAGAGGAGGCGTCGATAGCGAAGCGGGTTGGTTTCGACGGGTCGGTCGTCAGCTTCCGGAGCTCGAAGTCGCCGCCATCGCTGAGACGATCATGCGCCATGCCCTCGAACAGCAAGCCTGCGTACGACGCCGACTCACCGTAGTAAGAGAGGTCGCAGACCAAGTCCATGATCTTGTTGCGCTTGTCCTGACGGAGTCGTACGAAGATAAGTCGCCAAACTGTGTTGTTGGCAATGAAATCCCATACTCCTTCCCAGTGGTACACACGCAGAGGGAGCGGCTTTGTTTGGTTGTGTTTCGGCGCCGCTTCGCTCTGCGTGTTAACCACTGGCCGAATATGTCATTATTGCTGCCGAGCGGATCGTCCCTGGTGCGCGGCCTGGCTGGGGGCGCCAATCCACTCGGTACCAATAGGCACATTTTCGGCCAGTGGTTCACGCACAAAGCGGAGCGGCCGACTACACAACAAAGCCAAACAAGGCCGCTCGCTGCTCCGGTGCGTGAACCACTGGGTAGGAGTATGATGAAATCCCTGGTGGCGTCGAGTTTGAGGTACCTAGGGTCGGACGGAGACGGCGGCCCAGCGACGTTGACGGTCTTGATCACGGAATGCGTCAGCTTCTCCTCGCTGTTTCCCTGAAGAAGCTGTTGGATGGTCGCGGGTGCGAGCATCTGTATGGCGGTCCTCAAGGATTCGGTGACGGCGGCGATGCCCTGGTCCAAAACCAACCAGACCGCACGCAGATTCGGACCGAACGATGCGACAGCGACATTGAGTGGGACCTGCGCCTGCTGCTGGGGGGTTGCGAGTGCTTCCAGGCTGCGAAGTGAAATGAGGATGGGAACGCCCGTGCAGGTGCGACACGCACTATTCGACAATCTCCTCGTCTGTATAGGGGTCCAGAACGAGGAGTTGTCCTCGCTTCTGCTTCTTCATCCACTTGTAGTTATCTTCCCGCGGAGAGGACGCCTGGATCAGGCAGAAGCGCGACGGGCTAAACATGCTCTGGATGTCGATCGGCGGAGGACTTTCCACATCGATGAACAACTTCATGTCCAACGGCATCCCGGGAAGGATGCGCCTCGGGAGTTCATTCGTGACGAGAACGCGATTGTTGTTGGTGATATGAAAGAGGCCGTCTCGGAAGACAATGAAGTCCTTCTGGGCTCGCAGAAGGTAGATCATAAAAAAGGCGAGGAACGTCGTCTTGCCTGCGCAGCCCTGGTTATGTGTTACACATAGCAGACGAACGAGCGAGGGCACCTATACCGGGAGTACCCGTGAGGATGATAGAATATCGTTGGTGGTGGCTAACTGAATTGAAGATCGCGTCGATCCGGCCCACCAAATAAGGATAAGGGCGAAACACGAAGAGGCGGTTGAGGGTGTGCTCGAGAGAGGGATGTTCTACACCATGGATGACGCGCTCGACGCCGTGGGGCAGCGGACCATTCGGCATCGCGCCATCGAACGACGGCCAGGCCGGTTCGCCCTGCTGCCCGACCTGTAGAAGCCGCAGAGAATTGTCCTCGTCTGCGACAGGCAGCTTGTTGACCCAATCATCGTACGTCATCGACATGGCGAGAGACAGGATGCGGCTGGTAAAAGCCGGTGACCGCGCTCTGCTTGGCTCGCCCCGGAACGCGGCGTCCAACCTCTTTATTCCTTTGCGTTCGTTTTCACCTCTTGAAGTCCGTCGGCTCGCCCATCATCGTCCCTTTTCCGCTCTCTCGTCCGATTCGTATCCATGCTGGTTCCCGTAACGCCGCCACTCATGCGCGCGCTCCCCAATACTTCAATCCACGTTTTACCCCCCGTCACTTTCGATACCCATCACTATACTAGACCCTCCAGCATGACTACCCTTTGTATCCTTCGTCTGCTTTCCAAGTGGCTCGTTTCCTGCATTGCGGCGGTCGTGGTAGCTACATAAACTGTATTGTTTGCACAGCTACTCACAATTTGACTTCTTCATCATCATCACCATCATCGGGTAAGGGGATTCCTGGCTGATTGCAAACGCGCAGAGGGCCGATGAGTCTGCGAGCGAGGAGAAGGATGAGCGCGACGCGTAGAGTGGCCACGAGATCTGCAATCTACAATTCAGCGTAACCTGAAGCAACGTGATTCAGATCCTCCAGAGTCCACATACTCATGCGCAGATATTATTGGCTTGTTCTTGTATATAGTTGTGCTCCGGTAAGCCACAACCTGTGACCGACCACTGCATCGGCTACGTCCAAGACGTCAAAGCGTTCGTTGTCCCATTCCGACTCTACACGCACTCCTTTGTCGTCCAACCAAATCCGCTGGTCGCGTGCGGCAAACGCCCAACGGGTCACCGCATCGCAGATGAAGTCGCGTGACTCCTCATGCTCGATGCGCGGACGCAGCAATAGACGCTCAAGTGAAGGGATTTTCAAGAGTTCAGAGAGCCTGGAGAGGAATTGCGGGATGACATCGACAACGGTTCGATAGGGGTCCGCCGAGAACGCGTCAACGATGAGCCAACGAATTCGAGCGTCTCGAAGGCTGCTGCTGTCCGAATGTGCAAGAGCGAAAAGGTCCTTCTGCCATGGCTCGCATATTATGTGTAGTCGAGGGAATGATATGAGCCAGTGCATGGGCGGCGCATCCATAGATGTAGTAATGAACACAGAGTCGAGGTTCAGTGTTGGGTGTATTGGAGTAAGCTTTCGATAATGCGTAAGGCTGCCCGTAAAGTCGCGAAAATTGGCGGATGGCATGGAATGAGTTCTCGGAAAGATTGTTGTCGACGTAGTTGCCAGTGAAAACGATATGGCGCGTCAAGGACAAAGGGGTATCCGGCAGCTGAGCGAGTTTCTCGATGCTGCCTCGGTTACGACGTCGGAGGATCAGCGTGTGGAAGTAGATCGTCTTGATCGTCCTGTCGAATCGCCTGCTAACGAGGCGCAGAGAGCCCACCCAATGCTTATTATGTCAGAAAAAAAGTCGGGAGTATATATCCCGATGTAATGCAATATATACTGCAATATGGCACGTAAGGATACGGGTCCTTATATGCTTTAGAATCAGCCTATCAACGGTGCACATAAGCTTGTCATAAGCATTTTAGTGTATTATAAGGAACGGCGTGGCTTAGAAGCATTGTAAGGCTTATAATGAACTAGATAGACCAATGAGCCATAGAAGGCTTACGAGCTATGGTAAGGAATGTGGGGAAGCAGTCGTGAAAAACTCTCCTGCTCCCGCTCCCGCTTACCGCCCCTTCGGCCTCCGTGCTCCGCCCTTTCGGGCAGATGCTTTGGAGGCCGGCCGGCGGCAAGTCAGGAGCGGAAGTAATCTAATCTAATCTCGGGATCTGTTAAGTGTCATCTGCAAGTCGTCAGCGGGCCGCGCAGCATAGTCATCTGCTCATCGAAGAGCTTGGGCTGGCCAGCGACCCATGAGCGTCCTGCACGAGTTTAGGCGCATCTGACGGCCGCCCGCTATGGACATTCAGAGCCGCCGCCCGTTGCTGTAGCCATGGAGGGGCTCGACTTCTGCGCAAAACGGAGTGGGGATTGTGAGTACTACGAGGTTCTATTGTACATGAGCGCGGCACGGCAGCCTCGGGCGCAACTGCCCTGCGCCAGCTAAACGTTCTTTGGGCGCAGGACCCTCGTGCTCGGCGGCGGCGCCAAAGCATTCTTCGTGCCCGTGCGGCGGTTCTTCCGTCTGGGCGGTGGGGCGGGAATGCGGCGCGGGCTCGCGATGGGCTCAGCGTTCATCTCGGTCTGCGGCGGACTGCACCAAGAACGCGTTAGTAAAAGACGCGCAACGGAAACGGGGCGTACCGCGTGTTGTGGGCAACGCGTCCGCCTGCGGCCATTTGGGGACCGCGCACGCTTTGTGGGCCGTGCTCAGTGCCGACCTCGCCGTTGAGCTCGTAGCTCTCGAAGCGAGCGGGCGCGAGCGTCGCGCTGGCCGTGTTATTTAGACGAGTGCTGCAACGGTGGTTAGTTAGGATAAAGAGCGACGCGAGGGACGTACCTTTGTCCATCTTGCACGCTCGGGCGCGAGTGTTCGGCAACTGTGGGCCACTGCCGCGCGTTCTCCAAGGATTTGCGCTCGGCGTGAGTGACACGGCGTGCACTAACGGGAAATAGAGGTGTTAGCAACGTATTGGCGCGCGAGAAGACGACGTACACGTCGGCCACACTGGGCAATGCGTGGGCGTGCTCCGTTCCCTCGTCCATCTCCTCGTCGCGCGCCACTTGCGTTGCGCGATGGCCGTGCGCACGGGGCTCGTCGGGGTCGCTATCTTCGTCGCTTTCCACATGTGCATGGGTGGCAGCGGGCGGCGTGTGCGTGGGCGGAGAAGAAAAGAGATGGAGCGGAGATTGGGGAGGCGAGTGGGTGAAACGGGCGTTGTCGTGCCGGAGGAAAGGGTTCTCAGGTGGATGGGACGCGGAATGGGAGGTATGTCGAGGCGGGGAGGAAGACGAGGGCTCGCGGATGCTGGCTGGTGAAACGTCGCGCGGTGTTTCAGGTTGCGCGTCATGGCCGTGCAACTGCGCGAGAACCGCGTCCGTCTCCTGATCCAGGGTGTCGATAGCACGCTGTTTCTTCTGTTGGATCGCCGCGCGCTCGCTTTGGACGCCATAGATGTTCTTGTTCCATGTGTCGATGATGTTCTTGACGACCGCGCTGTTCTTGCCGTCCACAAGAAACCTAAGGTACCTGTCGTAGTGCTCCTCCCAGGGGATATGGGTAAGCTTTCCGACGCGCGCAAAGCTCTCGTCCTCGGAGAGCGCAAAACGAGTCTAAATGAAATGGGTCGTCAGCGAGCTGAAATTACTATAACGACCACCACTCACCCAGATACTGCATGCAGCAATGGCAGGAGGTAAAACAGTCGCGAAGTCAGCGAGTTTCTCGATCGTATCCTTTGGCTGGTAGCTGGTCGTGCCTTCCAGATAGTCACGTAATCCGACCTCTGCGCGAGTCAAGCCAACGTAGATCTACGCGATATTGTTCAGTTAACACATTGAGTCCAAGCTGAAGATGACTTACCCGCATCGGGGCGGGGTGTAGAAATACTTTGGACTCGCAGTACTTTGCGGATTCGTCGAGGTGGATCACTGGGACGTGCCAAGCTGAGTAGTACGGGCCGTCCGGCGAATTGGGCACGTAGCCGATAAGGCGCGCGAAGTGCAACTTGCGGTCAGCGGAGGTGTGGATGTGACGGGCGCGATCGTCGAAAATGTCATACGCGAAGGCGCGGGCGCGGTGCACGGCCTGTTGGCGGATGTAGTTCATACCCAAACGAAACTGCGGCGTTGTGAGCGAAACCCAACACAGATAGGTTAGTACTTACAGCGAGCCAGAGGTCACGAGCCTGGGTAAAGTCGATGAAGCCGGGCAGAAAATCAGCTATAAGGCAAAGCTGGCTCTGCGCGCGTCCGTCGAGGGTGGTCCAGCGCTGAGCCGCGGTGAAACTGGGCCGCCGCTCAACCCTCGCAAATGCCAAACCACCTTGAAGCCATAGAGCCCCTTGAAGGCACATTTTCTCGCCTGCCAGCTTGGCCAAGTCTTGTTCCGCGTTGCCTGGCATTCCACGGCGTCGCTTCTGAACAGGCTGGTCATCGGTGTCGGATTGCGGTGAGTGTGCACGGCGTAACGGGACTAGAGCGCGCTCGGCATTGGTAGCCTTTAAAGCTGTTAGCTCGTCTGCGAGTCCGTCGTATTTGAGTTGTAGCGCTCGCAGGGCTCGTGTCTGCAGTGCGGAAGTCAGCTGGGATGACTCGGAGTGCATAAAAATAATAATACCTGGGCAGAATTCGAGTCCTCGAGGCTCTGGTGAGCCTTATCAGGTGGCTCGTTTCGACGGCGATGGGAAGTGGACATGTTGTGCAAAGCGTCTGGGCGGTGCGAAGGGAAAGTGGATTGTATTTGGCCGGTAAACATCGGACCGGCTTCCTCCCGTTGCGCCTCGCGATGTCGCAGAGCACACCCTCCTGTCCTCCCAACATGACCTACTGCCGCTGGTGTAGAACCTGCAAGTGGAATCAGGGATTCCACATGCATGAGTCCGCATGCCACAGGAACTTCCTAGCTCGCATTGCTGCGTCATCCGATGAACCCGCATCAGCTGCTGCCACTGCCGAGTCTGAGCCAAATGTATGCACTACAGTACCGGCTGAGTGTTGTTCATGCTCTAATGAACCTAGATCCCACATGCAGTCGATGCTTTAGCCTCAGCAGTCGATACATTGCAGATTCAGCCTGAGCGCCCGATGTCGGTCACGAGCGATCAGTCTGGGATTCCGTACTTCCGGATCGTCTATCACCCGCATAGTCGACAGTCTGAGAAGATTGTGCCACTTGATGGAGCTCAGAGCTCTCTCCTCGATGGTGTGCCAGCTGTTCTTGGCTCTGGACCCCGTCCGCTGCTCTCTGCATCTCGACCTTGGGCTCCGTTTCGCTCTTATGCCGACTTCACCTTTGCTGAGATAATGGTCAATCGTCGTGCATCTGGACACGAGATTGATCAAGAACTCCATCTGATTGACTCTCAATGGTCAAAGGGTGGTAGTGCTCTATCCTTTCGCTCTCATCGGGACTTGAAGCTGGCTCTTGAAGCAGCAAAGAAACTGGTAGTCCCAGTGAGTAAAGTCAGTCTAATATTGAATCGCATTGGCTAACCATCAGCACTAGTTTCAGTCTGGATCGATCACCGAGAACTGGAATGGCCGCCCTATGACATTCTCCTTTGAGTATCGTGATCCATGGGCCTGGATCCTTAGCCTTGTGAAGGATCCAGCACTGGCTGCGGTCTCCAACTGGCATGCTTTCAGAAAGTTTTACTGCAGTGATGGGAACGAGGAGCGATGGTACGATCATCCTAAGAGTGCCACACGCTGCTGGGACATCGAGGTATATGACGTCCATAAACGAGTGACTGTGTTCTAACATATCCATAGGACTCATTACCTGCTCCCGATCCCTACCCTCATGTATTCCTTGGCTTGCACGTCTGGTCCGATAAAGGGCTCATGACTAAGACTGTCAAGAAGCACCCCGTTCTCGCCCGCGCGACATGGCTCCCTGTCGAGATCTTCAGTGCCTCTGGAAATGGTGGCGGAATTCTCTTGATCCTGATGCCCATTGTGAGTATCGGTCACCCAGAGTATTCCTT
>KV426214.1:46076-83025 GCA_001632375.1 Exidia glandulosa HHB12029 | reverse complement strand
GTGTGGAGGGATCCCGACGGACGGAGGAACGGAGCAAGGTGCGGAAGTTTCCCGACCGACAATTTCCGCAATTTCCGAGCCATGTCTCCCATCCATCAAGATGGGCTTGCAACACATACGAACTACAGGGATATAATTTTTATGGCTTATGTCGTCGGTCCAGAGCGTTTGATGGATGTTGGCAACAGCTCTCCGGGGTAGCCCTCTTCATCCCAGACACGCGCCGGAACGCTTTAAATTTACTGAAGTGCGGCAGGGTGCAGTACGTAGCTGTCTCGTCGTAAGGCTACTATCATATGCACGGTTGACTCCCAACGTGGCCCACTTCCGGATCCTATGCAAGCGGACCATCGGAGGGTGTTTCACGTCGTATCGTTTCTATTACATAGCTATACAGTTCCCATTCCGTTACAGTCAAATATGCTTCACTGCGTCTCTGGGGTGATATTGCTTATCGCCGCCTCAATGATGCGAAGAGCGTCCTCTGCAGCATCCTGGAGCTGTTGGTCCAGAGACTGCAGTGCGAGGCGCATCGCGTCCTCCCTCGAGCTTTGAACGGCTATGAAAGCCAACTCGAGGTCCAGTGCCAGCTGCTCTCCCGCAATTGCAAGATCGGAGATCTGGCGCTGTGAGACGGCACGCAAACGGTCGATGGCATCGTCGAATAATGACTGCCTCCTGCGCTCTGCTTGGGCCGCTCGTGACTCCCACTGCGGAATCAAGGACTCGTATTCCTCTTGGCGCTTGCGCTCCCTTCTGTCCGATTCAACTCGTAAGATGGAAAGCGTCTGCTGAAATGCGTCCTCGACCTCCTTTTGAGTCGGCGTCTGGGGTTCCATTAGTCCACCGATTTCTCGGCTGCCCATGAAAGATTTACCTTTATAGGTAGAACAGGTAAGGAACCTCCTATCGGAAAGCGGCTGAGAAATATCTTGCGGGGCCGAGGGGTCCCATCACCACTACTTAGTGAGTGTGTCGTGATCTGGAAAAGCGAGTCTGTCAATTGACGTCCTCAACATGCGACTGGAATATCCTACCCCGACACCGGGCGCATCATCGAGCCACGGCAGTAACTTTGAAGTGAGCGCTTTATTGCGCCGAAACACAAGCCCGTCCAATTCTTGCATGCTCGTCGCCCAGAGATGTTTCAATCTGGCCACTCGTCGGGCATCGGCAGTACGCCAGCGCAGGGAGATAATCATAAGAGTGCTGGGAGTGAGGTCTGTGCTCGTTGTAGACCCTTGAGGAAGAACCGCGAAGAATCTCGACTGTAGATCGGACTGTAATGCGTCGAAGTCGTGACCCCATTTCCTGAGGGTATCACGGCTGTGAAGCTCCTCCTGTCGTCTAAGCCATATCTGTTGCATAAAGGGAGGATCCATGCCAGCGGGGGGAACGACCAGACCGTCGACCAAGCGGGCGAGGATATCAGTGTCTGGCCGAAGATGTGAATGTTGATCCATGGTACTTGCACCATGTATAGACTGCTCATCTCCGGCTCCAGTATGAATGTTGTGTTCTGTCGCTAGAACATGAACAGGGACATGCGGGTCAAGCGGTTGGTCGAAATCGAGAGGCTCTGTTTTACGAGCCCATAGATGACTGCACAGGAATCAGTCTATAGCCGGAAATGTGTTAAACTCAAGACCTACCTTTCCGACTTCGACAGTGTTTGGTAAATGCAACAAGTTGATTGGTCGAACTGGCCTGTGTAAAGCCCCATCGTCTGCGCCATGTCGACTTTGCATTGCAGGCGTTCTATTATCGTGGCGTATCTGTCGCCAATCTGCGCGAATTGCAACCCGAGGGCCGAGGAGGCTGACAGGCACTCTGCAGAAAGTCGGTCGCGCTCTGTTTCGGCAGCGGCAGCTCGCTCGAGAAGCGAGTTGTGAACCTCCTTAGCTTCTGCGCGGAGGGATAGGTCGAGACTCCGAAGCTGCGCACGGCGCTCTGCTTGTGCAACGTCAAACTTCTCCTCGACGTCGCGGCAGAGAGAGAGGAAGTCCGTCCGTCGCTTCCGGTCGCCAGCTCCAATCTCGTCCAGGAACGCGGAGAATAAACGCTCGTGCTCTCGCGAATCCGATCCGGTCGAACTATCAGGCGAAGGTGAAAGAGATGACATGTCGTCTGTCGATGGAGGTGCGCTTGGCTGCAGACCTGCGTCGATAGTGAGCAGAGTCGGCCGACGGAATTCGGCATAATGGCGTCGAGCAGGGAGGGCGCTGGTAAGAAAAGAGGACAATGCGATGCAGGTTTCAAGCACATCTATCTGCGAGGAGAATGACTATGCCCGCGGGCCGCGAGCAACAGGTTGGCGATGCAGTGGCGCCTGGAAAGCGGGCTGACAGGCGAAATTAGATATAGGCATGATAAAGTGCTGGCATAGCGTCGTAATTTCAGCTTTGTGGGTAAGGATTGATCATGTGCCTTGGGAGAGTCAAACTAGTCGTAAGTCAAGAGGGTTGGTGCGGACTTCTAATCCACGTGACGGAAACACGCTCTCTTCCACTCCCGCTCGTCCGGTCCTGGGGATGGACACGGCGACGTTCTCGCAGCAGCGCGCCGAGCGGCAGAAGGCGCGTCTGCGCGACCGTGGCGGGTGCGTTTACCCACTCATTCACCCGCGCGACCACTGACCGGACCAGCATGTGGCAGCCCGTGACGCCGGGCCGCATGGCGAGCAGCCTACTCGCCAAGTATCGTCCAGGCGCGCCGCCAGCGAGCAGCCCGACGCTGCGCAAGTCGATGAGTCGAAAGTCTATCGGTGCACCGCGCAAGTCGGCTGCGGCGGCCGTGCGCGGTGCCGCTCAGGGTGCTCGTAAATCTGTGGGCGGCGCTGCTGCACGCAAGTCTGTAGGCGCGCGCAAGTCGACGGGTCATGACGATGATGAGCGTACGTGTAGTAGCATTTGACGCGTGCCTGCGTTCTGACTGTTGCACTCAGCTGAACGCGCACCGCCTAAACCTGCGAAGAAGACTAAGAAGTTCGCGCTCGACCCGAAGCCTGTTACCGCGACGCCCTCGACGACGACAGTACATCTTCCTGCTAAGCAGAAGACTCAGACTGCTGCTGTACCAAAGTCCAAGCGTGCGTCTCGTCGTATATCGTTATTTACACGCCCACTAAACTACACGCGTCGCATAACCAGAGCCGCTCTTCATGAAGGCGAACGAACCACCATCCTTTCCAGTACCGCCGCCACCGAAGAAGCCCGTCCACCCGGCGCTCACGGGCGGTACGCCTCACTCTCTACCTTCGTGTTCCTTCATCTGACTACAATACCTTGACACTTAACAGCTCCGCTTGTGAACCAGCCTCCACCTCCTCCGAAGCTCAAGCCCACGACGACGCAGGCGCAGAAGAAGCGAAGACGCATCGACGACGAACCGAGCGAAGTTTCCGAGTTCATACCTTCCTCCCCTCCTCGTCCAGCGAAACGCGCGAAGAAGCAGAAGGGAGGCGAAGGTTCCAAGAAGACGCAGCCTGTTCCGACCAAGAAGACGCAGCCTGCTCCGGCCAAGAAGACAGCTGCACCATTAACGAAAAAGAGGATGTTGACGCCGCTAGTCGAGGTTGACGAAGACCAAGAGCAGGAAGAGGAGATTAATCTCGACCTTGGGGATTGGGTCAGCGACGACGACGAGTCTCTCCCGCGAGCCATTGTTCCTTCAGAGCCTGTGAAGACTAAAACGAAGGCTCAGGCTCCGCGGAAAGGGATGGACGACGCAAAGCCGAAGGAGCGCAAGCCGCGGGCGAAGGCGAAGGCGAAGGCGAAGGACGACGAGGTTACCAAACCGGCGAGGTCAAAGTCCAAGGCGAAGGCGACGACCACGGCGCAGGAGAATGAGAAGGCGCAAGAGAACGAGCCTGTCCCTGCAGCGCACAAGCCTCGTAAGAAGACGAAGAGCGATGACCCAGATCCCGAGCCCAAGTACGTCCGCTCTCTAACATCCGACGTAAGTACCCTACCTAACCGCATCCATCCCTTGTAGACCTCCCGCTAAACGCAAGCGTGCGCCCGATGTAGCCGCTCCATCCAAAGCAAGTCGGGTCAAGAAGGAGCGCCCAAGTGATCATGAAGAACCATCTGCCCAGCGACGGCGAGTACTTCTGAACGAATCGCCGGTCAAGACGATGCACCACAAGTACGACGGCGAGCCTGATCCCATCGACTGTTTCCTATGATCGCGAGTTATGTTGCCGTGCAATAAGTTATTTCTTGCATCTTGCTTTTTTTGCTTTTTGCTTTCGATGTGCGCGTCTGAATCTGTATGTAAATGTAGATCTCGTTGATTACTGTGACCCCTTGTGCTGCGTCTGCGAAGTACAATCCATGTGTCCTTGCGTCCTGGCGGTTTCAACCGTTCGGGGGCGTGTTGGGGATCCCATTTCTTCCTGAATCGCTCGCGCAGCATGCGGCCCCCGACAACGGGGAGGAAATAAGCACTGGGGAAGCCAACAGCGATCGGTATATTGTTCATGACCGTGGCGAGTCAGACTGCTGAGAGAACGTCGCCGTGTCCATCCGAAGACAGATGAGCCCGAGCGGAGAAGAGCGTGTTTCCCTCACGTGGAATAAAGTCCGCACCAACCCTCTTGGTCATGACCGGCTTAACTCTTCCAAGACACATCATAAATCTTTACCTACAACGCTGAAACTACGATGCTATGCCAGCACTGGAGCATTTCGCCTGTCAGCCCGCTTTCTCGGCGTTGCGGGTAACACACTGCATCGCCAACCTGTCTCCCAAACAATAATTGCTTGCGGACATGGTCAATGAACCTACATTGCATTGTTCGCTGTTCTTACCAGCGCCCTCCTTGCTCGACGCTATTATGCCGCATTTCCGTCGGCCGACCCTGCCCACTATCGACGCGGGTTTGCAACCAAGCGCTCCTCCATCAACATGTACAGACGACGTGTCATCTCTTTCACCTTCGCCTGCTAGCACGCCCGGATCGGACTCGCGAGAGCACGAGCGTTTATTCTCGGCGTTCCTAGACGAGATTGGAGCTGGCGACCGGAAGCGCCGGATGAAATTCCTCTCTCTCTGCCGCGACGTCGAGGAGGCGTTTGACGTCGCACAAGTTGAGCGCCGTGCGCAGCTGCGGAGTATCGACCTATCCCTCCGCGCAGAAGCGAAAGAGGTTCACAACTCGCTTCTCGAGTGCGCTGCCGCTGCCGAAACAGAGCGCGACCGACTTTCTGCAGAGTGCCTGTCAGCGTCCTCGGCCCTCGGGATGCGACTCGCGCAGATTGGCGACAGATATGCCGCGATAATAGAACGTCTTCAATGCACAGTCGACATGGCGCAGACGATGGGGCTTTACACAGACCAGTTCGACCGCTCAACTTATTCCATCTACAAAACACTGTCGAAGTCGGAAAGGCAGGTTTTGAATTCGACACGCTTCCGGCTGTAGACTGACTCCTGTGCAGGCATCTACAGAATCTTAGAGGGCAGCCTCTCGATTTCGACCAACCGCTTGAGCCGCATGTCACTGGCCCAGTTCATGTTCTAACGACAGAACACAACATTTATACTGGGGCTGAAGATTCACGACCAATACATGCCATTGCCAGTGGAGCAAGTGCCGCCGATCAACATTCACATCTTCGGCCAGACACTGATATCCTCGCCCGCTTGCTCGACGGTCTTGTCGTTCCCGACGCTGGCTTGGATCCTCCATTTATGCAACAGATATGGCTTAGACGGCAGGATGAGCTTCACAGCCGTATTACATTCATAAAATGGAGTCACGACTTCGACGCATTACAGTCCGATCTACAGTCGAGATTCCTCGCCGTTCTTCCTCAAGAGTCTACAACGAGCGCAGACCTCACTCCCAGCACTCTTGTGACTATCTCCCTGCGCTGGCGTACTGCCGATGCCCGACGAGCGGCTAGACTGAAACATCTCTGGGCGACGAGTATGCAAGAATTGGACGGGCTTGTGTTTCGGCGCAATAAAGCCGTTTTCTCGACGTTAGTGCCGTGGCTCGATGTGGTGCCCGGTCTCGGGGTAGGATATTTCAGTTCGCTTACTGAGAACGTCAATTGACGGAAACTCGCTTTTGCAGACCACAGGCCCACGCACATTTTCTAGTGGCAATGGGACCCCTCGGCCTCGCAAGATATTTCTCAGCCGCTTTCCGATAGGAGGTTCCTTACCTACTCTACCTATAAAGGCGAGATCTTCCAACGCGCACTCTGATTGCAGTCGAAAAAATCGGTGGACTAATAAAAGCGCAGACGTCGACTCAAAAGGAGGTCGAGGACGCATTTCAGCAGACGCTTTCCGTCTTACGAGTTAAATCGGACAGACGGGAGCGCGAGCGCCAAGAGGAATACGACTCCATTGTTCCGCAGTGGGAGTTACGAGCGGTACAAGCAGAGCGCGGGAGACAGTCATTATTCGACGACGCCATCGATCGCTTGCGTGTCGTCTCACGGCGCCAGATCTCCGATCTTGAAGTTGCGGGAGAGCAGCTGGCGCTGGACCTCGAGCTGGCTTTTATAGCCGCCCAAAGCTCGAGGGAGGAGGCGATGCGCCACACACTGCAGACTCTGGACCAACAGCTCCAGGATGTTGCAGAGGAGGCGCTTCGCACCATCGAGGCGGCGATAAGCGGCATGACCTCAGAGACGAGCGATCAGTGAAGCATGTTCGATTATAGCGGACTGGTAGAACTGTATAGACGCGCCAAGTAGAAACGATACGACATGAAACGCACTCCGATTGTACGCTTGCATCTGAAGTATCCACGTTGGAAGCCAACCGCGCATTGTATTCTTACGGCGAGACAGATATATACTGCGCCCTGTTGCAGTTCAGTAAATGCCGGGGATGAGCTTCCACGGGACTTGCTCTGCCCACGCATCCCATTCCTTCCCAAATCGCTCGCGCAACATGCGATCCTCCACAATGGGACGGAAATAAGCACTGGGGAAACCAATAGCGAACGGGAAAATGGCCATGACTGTGACGAGCCAAACAAGGACTCGCAGGCCCGGAGAGACTGTCGACGATGTGAGGAGCGGAAGCCACGTCGTGCGAACCCATCCGTCGTGCGGCGCGCAGTATGTGAGCGCGGCACCGATGACGGCGAGCACGCCGCCTGTGTAGCTTGGGTGGCGAACGATGTTGTACGGCGGAGCGGTGACGAGTTTGTGCTTTGACTGCAGCGAGAGCTCGAGGGTGAAGTGTTTCCCGAGCGTTATCATCGCCCAACGGCGAAGGTAGGCGAAGGCAACCGTGATGAATGCGCCAAGTACAATGATAGCGGGAAGGCCATGCAAAGAAGACGGGGTTGACTTGAGAGGGAGGGCATCGATAACGGGGACAAAGCCAGGGAGGATGGCGTCGCGCGATGCGTGCAGGACCATGCAAACGTCTGCGATGGCCAAGACCCAGGGCACAACCTGGAGGTATGTGAGCATGAACGTCGACAGCTAGAGCTCCGATACGAAACTCACACGTGCGGTATTCGTGTTGAAGGACATGAAGCCAGTGAATAACATCTCCACGGCGTTGAGTGGCGACTGGCGCTGCTCTTGGGCGACTGCAGGGTTCGGGCGAACGAACGCCACGCTCATGGACAGAGCTGACGCGAGTAGGAACGGTATGCGCAGGAGTGTCGAGGCCATGACGACGAGAACGAGACTCGAAGATGGGGTGTGACCTTTCACGAGCTTTTAATGCCATTTCCCCCATCCTGTGAAGATACTACATGCTTCGCCGCATGGTCGAGGTGGGGATGCGACTTCTACCAGTTACTTTCACTCGCTGCGCATCAACGGGCCCGAGCTGACATGAACCTGACACCAGTCTGACATGGCCAAGGCAACCAGTGACAAGTGACAAGGAGCTTCGTTAGCAGTAGAAGTGCAGACTTGGCTGGCATTGTCGTCGACGCGTGACATGCTGTCCCGGGGCCATCTCGGATGGAAAAAAGTGGAATGGCGGAAGCCAGGAGACGGACGGCTGCTCCCGCACCTCTTCCCGATGCCGCCACCGTCGTCCAGCAAAATAAAGTAAGTACCGGCTTACTTTAGGCTGATATACATCTTACAATATTCCTAGACGCGTCTCGATTACTCCCACCCCGGGACTCGTCGTCAAAGTTCGACGAACGGACGGGCGAGGGCCAGCGAAAGTCTTCCTCAACATCGCGTACGACGCGCACGTACCCCGGCCGCCTAGCGTGTCGCCAGACACCGTCAAAGCTGCATTGACCGGCGGCCCCTCTGGGACTTACTCAGTGCCCTTGATAGTCAGCGACGCGCGCAATGCTCGCGACAAAGGCACGTGATCTTCGTTGCTCCTATGACTATTTCTGACAGCCTCTTGGTAGCCGGCGCTGAAAGCACAGTGGTTGACGTGGTCTTCAGCCCTGACATTGGAACGTGGATGAAGGATGCAGACTTTCAGAGGTTCATAATCGGTGCGCAGAGTCGTGTCTTCTTTCTGCTTCGCCGTGCTGATTGGACTTGAAAGAACTCTCTCTTCAGCGTGTGGAAGAGCGTCACAACATGAAGTTCGACCGAGGTGTGTGTGATCTAACAGCGGCGTCGAGGCCAAGGAGCTAATAGGTGTTCAAAGATACGCTCGCGTTCCCGAACATTCGGTCCAAGGGGCCGCTGGAGGCGCGCGATGTGCTTCTACCATCAACTGATGGAGGGGACGTATCTGCAACTTCCTCAAAATTGCTGATTGAAGAAGTACCGAGTGCGTCGACCGTGCGAACGCCAAAGTGGCGTTGGACGCAGGACGCCGACTCGGGCGCGTTGCAAATCGTCGTAGACGTTCCCGCGTTGGTGCGTTCTGTCTAGCAAGTGCTCGTTGCTGGTCTGACGTGATGAAGACCCGGGCACTGTACGCGCAGACGGCGCTTGATCTTGAACCACGGCGATTATTGCTGGAGACGACTGGCCTTTACGCGCTCGATGTCTCTTTGGACACACTTCCGCGTGCTATTAATGTAGACAGTGCGAGCGCAGAATGGCGCGTCGGCGCCGGGCAACTCGTCATTTCTGTTTGATTCGTTCGAACTCCCCTGCGTACGGTAAATCAAGGCCTGCGCGTCCATCTGGTTCCACGGTTCCTCAAAGCTCAAGCAGGCGCTCGTGTCCTTGGCGTTTCCCATTTGCGCGTCAACAAAGAGGGGTAATCTGCTGCAACTGTGCTATCTGCGATACAGGAACTCGAAGATGATCGATCGCTTCTCGGGCTCGGTCTGTTCTACTCAAGTTTGAACTGGAGGTCTCTATTTGTTTGTTCTGTTCTGAAGGGGCATCCCCTATTCAACGGCCCGTTGCCTGCCACATATACCAGCATCGTCTCCCCGAGGTGCCCTGAGCTCCTACTTGTTCCCTTCGCTTGTTTTGCTCCATTCCATCCACGCCGACGCTCATTCCATGTTCTGGTCGTGCTGCTGTAGCAGCTCCGTACTCGCATCCGTGGAGCCAGACTTGCATGCATCGGACGCCTTGGCTATCCAAGCACAGCAGCAGGACGTTTTCAGGAGCCAATGTCTCGAGCACGACCGCGTCTTCCGGAAGCTACTCGACGATGCCTCAGCCTGCGATCGCGGCCGCCAGAAGCACTTCACAGCGCTGTGTCGCCAGATCAATTCCGCCTTCGATGTCGCGCAGGAGCAGCGGTACGCGAAGTGGCTCGCGCTGCAGAAGAACGAGCCTCGCGTGTCAGAGGAGAAAGCGTTCGACGCGCAGATCCTGCTCTCAGGCGTCGCGGAGTCCTCCCGCGACGCTGTATCTGCTCGCGGATTGGCGACTTGCGATGCGCGCGCTAAGCGGTACTTGGAGAGTCATGCGTCGTCCTTGGCCCGCGCCGCGGAGCTCATACGCCTGATTTATGAGGACGAGAGGAGGATAAGTCCACAAGATTGGGAGGCTTTCGCAATGCTCGCGAACAAAGCGAGGGACGCGCGCGGGCGGATCGGGTAGGTGTTTGTGTCCCCAGGCTCTGGCTTACCTATGTAACTTACACTCGTTTGATGCAGGGTCCGAATCGACCGGTCCCAGAAACAGCCGCTGAACGTCCCGAAGATACTGGACGTCGAGCTCCCGCATAGGGTGGACACAGCCCGTGACGCTCCTCCTAGCGTTGCAGTGCCGTCGTCTCCTCCGGCTTCGACCCTGCACGGCGATGCAGCAGACGACGCTTTACGTCCGGTGTCAGAGAAGAATGGGAGAGGACATCCGTTAAAACCCTCTCAGCTCGGCATGGACGGTGGCGATTATCAGACTGCATTCTCGCTCATCGATGCAGATCGCGACGACGTGTGGACGCAGTCACAGCGGCACGTCGACCGTGCATTCGATATATGGACCACGGAGATGCGACTTCTACAGGCTGAGCTGGACCAGACCTTTCGCTCGTATCCCTGTGGCCGACACGTCCCGCCCGACGCTATGTTGATCACGGCAACTTCAATCATTCGCTTCCGCGCCGCCGAACTACGTCGGTCTTCAGAGCTGCAGCAGGTCTGGTCGCAACACGTCCGAGACGTTGCCGCCGCGTTTGCCGACTTTTGTCAGCACTTGACTCGGTTTGATTGTGCGTTCTACCGCGCAAAGCATGCACGACGGAGTCCACAAGTCCGCTTGACGTCTGTAGAGCCTATAGTACGTTTCAGTCCTGCCAAGGAGCAAACTTTTCCATGCTGATTTCACTCTAGCCACCGAGCCCACCTGCTAGCCAACATACGCTCATGGACGTTCCTTTGACAGCAACTCCCATGGTGCGCGACTCACTTTACGCCGATTTTATCGTTCCGATCCCAACCCGCTTCATTCTGCAGGAGCGCAAATGGGACACCTTTCTCATGGCCCAGCGCCGCCGAAATGACCTCTTCATCCGACGTCACAGCGAGCGCAAGGCACAACTCCAGGAGCGCGAAGCAGATCGTGGTCAAATATTCGAACGATCGCTCACGCTGTGGCAGCTCGCTGCAACAGCAGCTGAGCGACAGCGTACGGTTGAGTTCGCACAGGCACTGGCCCATGCCGAGTCTCTTTGGGTGTCCAGTTCGGCGCGACGGGCGTCTGTCGGCGCGCAAGTGGCTCTGAGGTTGAGTGCGACGTTTGCTGAGGCCCAGCAGGCCCGCGAGGACGCGTTTCATCTTGAGTTGGCGGGTCTGAATGGGGACTTGATGGAAGAGCTGAAGAGCTTTGTTGAGGTACTTGAGGCTTTTGGGAAGCGGCTGGAGCTGAGACCAAGAGCACCGTCACAGAACTAGTTTGTGTACATTAGGGAGACGCGGGCGTTCAATTCAGCATGTATGAGAAGCAGATCATATCATTATACCTACTGTCCATGAAAACGGGAAGCACGGCACACATGAGCGCATAGCGTATTCAGTCCGCAGAATGTCGCGAAGCTCGCGAGTTATATGTTGGAGGAGGCGCCTCGTCAGCCACAATTCGCAACCGGTCGACTTCGCTTCTCAGGAAGAGGAGCTCGTCATAGATCTGCGACGACTCGGAGGTAACAGCGCTCGACGCTGTCGGAGGGGTAGCGCTTGAAGAAGCCGGGAAGAAGATCCTGTCGTTTCGTTTCCTTATAGACGATCTGTCCTCCCGGCTGCCGCTGTGGAGGGACCTTGCGATCGCCGCGGCGTCGTATGGCGTGTCTCGACGGCGGCGTCGAATACGTCGTATGAGAAGGTATAGGAGGAGTCCTAGGAGGATGACTCCTACAGCGATTCCCGCCCCTTCGCCGATCGCGACGCCTTGTCCTTTGCCGGCCCCGGGCGCTTGTGACGATTGGGGATTCTGTCCGGGGATCGACGGTGACGGTGACGGACTGTCTGTGGAGCTCTGGGAAGAGGTGGTCGAGGAGGGGGTGTGGGCGGTGGTGATACTGGCAGGGCCGTACACAGGTACTGGAGATGTAGTAGGGTCCGGATCGGTCGAACGTCTAGAACCATCTTGAGCACTGGACACTGATGTACTTCGCAAGACTCACGTGTACAAGGCGTAGTCGAACATAGCTATGGATCCCATAGGACCGTTCCTTATGTCCGCGTAATTGGACATTTTGAAGGTATGTTGCACGTTGACAAGGGACGTTGCAGAGAAGACGAGCTGATTGTACTGATAGTCCGCGGTCGTGGGAACGAAATTGTAAGCTGCGACCTGCTGGTTGTCGAGGAAGAAGAGGAGGTGGGTCTCGGTGGTGACATCCTTGATGGCTGCCGGAAGCACGCAGAAGACATAGAGGGCGACTCCTGCGATAGTCAAATCGTGTAGATGGTATCGTGAATGTCCGCGTACCGATGAAGGAGAACGACGCATTGGCCGCTTCCATGCCCAAGTTTACGGTATTCTCGTGCCTATACGGTACGGCGGGGAAGTCAAGCAAGGGGAGAGTGATGCGGTTCGGCTGCACGCACCACGTAGACGACAACATTTGGCTCGCATCGGGATGCACCCCACAGCCGGCACACGGTGTAGCATCACGAGCCATCCAGTCCGGCTGGTAGACGGGTTTGGCTGCCGTGAAGTTGTCCCCGTCGGTATCGTCGATCGTATTATTATTTTGTCGCGCAAGAGTCTTGGTTGGGAATATGACGAGCAGGATGAGAAGCATCCTCCAGTAAAGAAGATGGAATGCCATGATGAGTGGTAGTGCACAAGGAGAGATGTGGAGGGTGGAGAGGGCGATGAGAGAGACATGAAGAAGACAACACTCCACAGGGCCTCGGAGCCGCGCACGCGGTTCCTAAGTCTTCAAGCGGCAAACGGAGTGTCGCTAACACAGTGCCATGAATGGAGCAGTGCATATGCGCTGCTCGCATATGGCGATCACGGTGCGCGCACACATGCATTACAAACGGCACTGGCGGGAGATCGCAAGTTCGTCAAGTAAGCTTAGTCGCTCTGTGGCAGGGTATGGGAAGAATACGCAAGCTTCCAAGTCGTGCAATCGTTGCGTCTGCTGATCTTGCGTGCACGGACCATGAAACCCGCACCTCCGCATAAGGACGATGTCGACCAACGAATATCGGAACCGCCCAGGGCTGCCCTCGAAGCTAGAGCTGTCCATGAGGAAACTGATGTGCCACAGAGAGAAGATCAGCGTTGTAACGAGCGAGCCTCATAGGGACGCATCACATGTAGGGAAGTGGGTTCTCAGATGTCAGGGACGAGAGTCCAAGAGCAGTGCGATGCGGTGAGAATGATGAAGTGCACTAAAGTGTACGCTCTGCAATATGGGATAAAGTTTGGGAGGAAGTACTGGACCTTTGTTGAGCACAGAAGAGCCGACTGGGACCGAGTCGGAAGCGATAGAGGGAACGTGTGTGGCCATACAGAGCATCCAATTGAAGTCTGACAACTGGCAAAGGTAACCAGGAATTGTAGATGCGATAAGAATGGGGACAAGGAGCGGAGATTGCCGGCATCGCGTCTTGAACTCTTACTTACACGATGGTTAAAGCAGTCGTCCTCGGTGCTGCTGGCGGCATTGGCCAGCCTCTCTCCCTCGTACGCCAGGCTACTTTAGGGCAGGTCAATCTGCTCATCGCATGCTCTACAGCTGCTCAAAATTAACCCCCTGGTTTCTGAGGTGAGCTGGATCCAGCGTGACCTGGCTCACATCCAGCCTGACGCGTCGCGCTCAGCTCGGTCTCTTCGATATCGTCAACACGCCCGGTGTCGCCGCCGACTTGTCCCACATCTCCACACCGTCCAAGACGGCGGGCGCGCTCCCGCCGAATGACGGTCTCAAGGCGACGCTCAAGGGTGCCCAGGTCGTCGTCATCCCTGCTGGTGTCCCCCGCAAGCCTGGTGTACGTTTCCACACCCTTACTCGCTATCATTTAGCTCACAGACCCGTCTAGATGACAAGGTACGCTCGCAGTGGCGCGATGTTGCGACGCCGCGATGAACACGATCTAATCGCAATCGCGGCACAGAGACGACCTTTTCAAGGTGAGTAACCTGCATAGTAGCTGCTCAGAGCTCTAACCATGTCTCCAGATCAACGCTGGCATTGTCCGCGACCTCGCAATCGCGATCGCAACGACGTGCCCAAAGGCATTTGTTCTCGTGATTTCCAACCCGGTCAACTCGACCGTACCCATCGTTGCAGAGATCCTGAAAAAGCATGGTGTCTTTGACCCCAAACGGTCAGTCGCATTTCCGCATAATCACGCTCCTACCGTCCCGCTGACCTTCGGTCTTCCGTGTAGCCTTTTCGGCGTGACCACTGTGCGCGTGTTTTACGCGTCGGGAAACACGACCTAACCCCTTTACAGCTCGATGTTGTCCGCGCGTCGACCTTCGTCGCGGAGACGCTCGGTGACCAGAAGCTCGCCCCGAAGGTTACCGTCCCTGTTGTCGGCGGCCACTCCGGCGTCACCATCCTCCCGCTCCTCTCGCAGTCCCAGCCGCCGCTCCCGGCCGGCTTCGCGGACGACAAGCGCGACGAGCTCGTGAAGCGCATTCAGTTTGGTGGTGACGAGGTCGTCAAGGCCAAGGACGGCGCGGGCTCCGCGACGCTTTCCATGGCGTACGCCGGCGAGCGCTTCGCGGACCTCATCATCCGCGCCATTGGTGGCGAGAAGGGCATCGTGGCGCCTTCGTACGTCAACCTTGCAGCTGACAAGGACGGCGGCGAGGGCCTCAAGAAGGCGATCGGCAAGGAGCTCGAGTACTTCTCCGCGCGCGTCGAGATCGGGGTACGTTTACGATTTCACTCGCTTCATGTCTGGCGTTTCTGATGATGCGTGCGTGCAGCCCGAGGGCGTTGAGAAGATTCTGCCGCTTGGCAACCTCTCTACTTACGAAGAGGGGCTCCTTAAGGCGGCACTGCCTGAGCTCGAGACGAACATCGCCAAGGTCCGTCATCACCCCTTCCCCGTCAGCTGATGATCTAATCTTCGCGCGCAGGGTGTCGAGTTCATCCAGACGGCCAAGCTGTGAACGAACAAGGGAACATGTCTATGCACCTCGCTCGCTCGCTCGACTGCCGTTGTTTTATTATCTTGTAACAACCCCCCGTTGTGAAATCACGTAGCGTGAGTATCGAATCCAATGTAGAAGCTGACGAAACTTTCTTACCTGCCCTCGGTCTCCGTGAGAGTATCTGCCCCGATGTAGTGGTGTCTTGGATAAGCTGATGGCGACAGGTGGCGACTTGCATCTAGGATGCGCCGCCGTGCGTTGTGTTTACCTGCTTCATCGTCAGCAAAGACAACAAAGCGAACCTGAATTCGGAGGATCTTTGCTCAGCGTGTTGGGGAAGGGCAAGTTGGCTGACTTGCTGAACACGTATACTTACCAGCCACCTGTGGACTGGCTATAAATGCGACTCGCCGGGGAGTGTGGAAGGCCAACATTGACACCAACACACAGGATCCGCACCACCCACACACCACTTTGCTATGTCATCGCTCACGTACTCGACTTTTGCTGTCGCCGGTGCTGGCGGTCTCGGAGCGCTTGTCGCAGAGGAGCTTCTCAAGCAGGGCGCGACCGTCTTGGTTCTCACTCGTGGCGACAACTCGAGAATCCCTGCTGGGACTACGGCGCGTAAAGTCGACTACGGAAGCGAGGAGAGCCTCGTTACCGCGCTCAAGGGCATCGTCGTCGTCGTATCAGTACTTGTGAGGGCGGATTCGCGGTGCAGCCTGCGCTTGCGGATGCGGCGAAGAAGGCTGGTGTCAGGCTCTTTGTTCCCTCGTGCGTTCTACTTACAGCTCTTGGTCCCCATATCCGGCAAATTACTGATGATGAGTGTTGGCGTTCAGGGAGTTCGGTGTCAAGACGCACGAGATCCCTGAAGGTTTAATGTCGTTCAAACCCGCGCTGCATAAGCACCTTGAGTCTATTGGTCTGCCGTATACCCGCTACAACGTCGGTCTCTTCTCAGACGTTCCGCTTAGTCCGTAAGTGTATGCCTCTCCCTCTTCTTTTTGTGAGAGTTCACGTATCACCGTTTCATAGGTTCTTTGGATTTGATTTGGAGAAGAAAACGGCGTCGCTCATCGGGAACGGGTCGAGCAAATGGGCCGCAACCACGCGCCCAGATATTGCGCACTTCGTCGCGTACACGCTTACCCACCTGCCGAAGGCGCAGCTCGAGGGCGCAGTGCTTTCGGTTGTCGGCTCGCGAACAAGCTGGGACGAGGTTGTTACTGTGCTCGAGAAGAAGTATGGCGGTAAGTTCGCAGTCGAGTATCGGGATGTGGCTACGGCGGAGAAGGGAGTCGCGGAGAAGGGGTTCGCAGGGTTTGGAGATTATCTGCTATTGCTGCTCCTTGGTGGCTATGCGGATCTCAAGAGCGACAACGAGCTGGTTCCGGGATGGAAGCCGCTGACGTTCGAGGAGCCGGTTCAGAAGTATTACTGAATGTCGGATCGAAACGTACTGTAGTGCGCATTTACTGCTGCCTGTTAGTTACTCATTAGAGTCATGTTAGCGTTCAGACGTTACTTTCTGCGAGAGCGGTCCAAATGAATCTAATTGGTATGGAAACGACTCTCAGTCTCTTGCGAGCGCAGCAGACGAGTCTCAAGCGGATGATCCGTGTAACCCGCGATGAATGTCGAGACTATTGACACCCGATTGAGGTTGCGGTGGACACAATGCGGACGTCCACTCTATCCCCGTCCGCTGCCTTTCCCCGGTATATCCTTGAGAACGACTGCTGCAAGGTGTACAAGAATTCGACCAAGCCTCCGCCGCCGCCAGTAGGCGGAGGCTTCCCAGCGCCTGATCCTTACGACCTCATTCCACTGTATCGTCTGTATACTCCAAAGTGGGAAGAGGATCATTGGTAAAGTTGCGCAGACCTGGAGGTGATGCACATGCTGAGCCACATCCCACTGACAGGTACACGACGTCAAAACTCGAGAATGATCGTGCGGTCGCGGCGGGAGATATTAGCGAAGGCATCGTGGCTTGGATTCGAGGTGCTCCAGGTTGCGGCACTATCCCAATGTGGAGGTTCTTCGGAGACGACGGGAGCTACAATGGACGCGATCATATGCTGGTAACTGACCCTTCCGAGCGGGCGGGGCTGATTGCGGGGGGACGGTACACGGAAGAGTTCATCGTCGGTTATGTCTGGCCCGCTTGAAGGCAATGTTACTCATGTACAATCCTACTACGACGTGCACCATCTGAGATAAGTCACTACCCCAGAGCCACTTGTACGCTCTCGTGAACGTACCGGATAGTTGTGATGGCAAAGTTCTCCGGGACGGCGAATGACCAGTAACCGCAATGATTTTCGATCGAAAGAGGAGACGGGCGACATAAGTCGTACAGGGGTGCCTGCAAGCTAGTTTGAGTGGAGCGGCCTTCGAATTCTTGAATTCGCACAGCCATGTCGTGCATGCACGCAGAACCTTCGAACCAGGCTTTCAACTTAAGCACCCCGATTTCCCGCAAGTACAGCAGGAAGAACAAGACTGCGAAATCTCTTGGCCGTATGGAATGCATTTGCATATTTCCCAGAAAGGAATGACCGACCAGACCGGCGCTTGTGCAAAGTCCAAAGCAACAGCGCATACGTCATTTCCGCGTGTCCGAGGACGTCCCAAATGTGAATATGCATCCATCCAGCCACTAGCGATGACGTCGTTCATGGGACGCGTCTCATACATATAATACCGTCGAAGCCCCTGGTCGATTTTTCTGCGCTCTCGATATTCTTCGTCTTTGTTGTCACGCGCTTTCCGCGACGCTCGGTCATTACCGAGCGCTTTCACGTTTTGGACGTGTGCTGGCCGCGTCTTTGCGTGGAGAAAGTGGCGCAGAACGCGAACGGTAAGTACTTTGCATGGCGAAGCAGTACAATGCACGAATCTGACAAGGTGTCTATCAAGTCGATGCGCCACGACACAATGGCATCCGAAGATTCCATCGAGGAACTCTGAGTGGCATGCAGTAATCCCTCGCCACCCGGGATCGCTCGTGTGAGCAGTGATTTGTCCAACGAATGCCATTCAAATACCAGAATGCACAAGTCGGCGCCTGTGCGGCTGCATCCTGCGTCGGACCAGGAATCTACGTTGCTCGTTTTCTCGCGCACACATCGCCCAGTCAGTACAAGACGCGCTGGCTCGCCACTTATTCGTCGAGTCGGTAGCGGAAACGATAACCACAGAAGACACCTGACTGCACGGGCCTTTGCTGTTCGATAAAAGCCGCGGTGGTTGTGGTTTTCTCACCGCCGCGCGAGCAGAACTCGAGACCCGCGTCCAAGCTGACACGTCCCACAGGCCGCTTCACTTTTCCTTTGCTACCTGGGTCGCTACACATCGTGTCGAGCAGGAATCCAGGGACGGCGGCCAGATATCAGGACATCAGCGCCTCGTGTGCGCTCCACAACGACACAGGCGCGTCGTTATCCAACGACGGTGTCCCGCACCGCCGATGTGCAGTAGAGACTCGGACATGGCGAGTAACTGGACGTCCAGTCATGCCCAATCGTTGCTGTGGTGAGTACCAGTGGTCCAGCCACGGTTGCGCAGACGCTGAACAATGCAAGTCTATAGCGTTAACTAGCTCCACGGCCCGGTGTCACAGTCCATGGCGACGCTCGCCATCGCGTTCGAGCTTGCGCGCGGGAATGCGGGGAAAATTTCGAGAACGCTCTCGACCCACGGCCGTCCCACGCGACAGCTCCTAGCCAGTCGGGTTCCAGTGCGGCCGCAGAGGACGCTCGTTTACGGACAGGCACGAGATCCCCTTCCAGCGCATCGTTGTTTGCCCCGCTCTCGGCGTTCGTCGTCTTCGTTCAACCCGATGGAGTGCAAGCCCACAACCGCAAGGCGCGCAAAGGTCGGCGTGCGATTGGCCAGGCTCCGCGGGGATCATTATCTCATAAGACCCCTCGAACAGACGCTCCAAGGAACAAGGACAGCCGGGACCGTTGGGGTCGCGCGAGCGTGTACGATGTAGACGCCCTCCAAATCTCCGAATCCCGTGTCCACGTGCGTGCAGACAACCGCGAAGAGAGCGTTAGGACCACACCTCAGCGCGCACGGAGAACCTCAGCAACAGTCAGGTATGTGCGATGGCTTGTAGGTGCATCAGTACGGGGCGAGAGCGAACCAGCTGACATCATCCTGCAGCTGTGGAGCACAAAGAGAAGAGCCCCGCGTCGAAGCCTGTCGTCCGTAATCGACGAGGAAATCAGAACATTTGGTTTCGCACCAAGGTAGAGCCGCAGAAAGCTGTGGCGAAGGAGGAGCGACAGTACTGACATATTGGCGCAGGAAGAACGACGCGAGAGAAAAGCAGAAAGGTTCGAGGCTGCGTCACTTGGCTCGTGGAGTTTACCTTTTCTAACGTGGGAGAGAGGGAGTTCAGGCGCAGCGAGTTGGCCCTTTCACATGCATGCATTGCGGAGACGTGAGAACGAGCTGCGTCATTCCTTCGAGCTCGAGGAAGGCCTAGACCCCACCTGACAGGGACACCGGTACAGATTCCGGAGATGTGCAAGACAAGCAGCAGCTCAATCTGGACGCAGGACAATGCAACCGCGAGATAGAACGGCCGAGACCTGCAGGACGGTCGACATCGAGCTCGACGATGGAGAGGGGGGGGGAGGTAAACCAGCGGGGCCCATGATCTCGAGTCCCAGTGGCTTTTCTGGCATCCAGCGCGGAGGTAAGCGTTGCTGGAGCAGAAATACCTCCGCGCCCGGCGGATCGACATTCATTCGATCAAATTCCAGGCGATGACGTCGGTGACGTCACAGAAAGTCGGTTGTAGAGTGGAGGAGCAGTGGCGCCCGCATATGCGACGAGCTCGATGCGCCAGACAGCGTCGACGACGATTGTAGAGCTCCGCAAGTCGCGCAGACCGCAGGTAAGCGCGTCGTCCAGCATGTCTCCAAGAGCGCAGGCCAGTGACATCACAGCGAGTGTCACCAGTGGAGTCTTGCACGCACGCCAGCGACCGACGCGCGGGCGCAAGTCCCCCGGCCGTCGTGCGCCCGCGGCGAAGAGCGCGACGCGTTGCGCTGGCCGCGACGGTGGTGATGGTTAGAAACCAAGACTGAGGCACGAGCGGACGGTTCGGCGCGATCAGACGCGTTCGGCATCATCTTCGTGTCGGCCTCAACGGGCGGAAATAACCTAAATGCTCGGAAGGTACGCATTTCCAGGCTCGCGTTCGCTGAAGCACAGCACGCAGCACGCATAGATGGTCGTGGTGAATTGGGCTGTCTTTCTGGGGTTATGGTCAGACTTTCTGGACGATGGCTCTATGGGATCGACTCACTGCACGTGACCGTCGGGCTCTTGGCTCGCGTACTCCGGGAGGCAGATTGGCGAGAACTTGGCGCTGGCGGACTCCCGCGGAGGTGACCTCTTGCAATACACCGCGCCTGGGATCTCGAGGCTGGGAGCCGCCGCACTAAGCCTCTGTCGAGAGCACCGCCGATGCTAGACGGCGGCTTCGATGTCCTGGCCTGTTCTCGAAGCTTCGATACTGCGACGCTTCCCGAGCTACAGTGCAGCTCCGAGCCGACTGGGAGGGTCTCTTAACTCGCAGGAGACGACCGTGCACGCGCCAGCGAGGCTGGAACACATTTTTGGGATGCTCGATCGTGCCGCCGATCCCCCTGATGGGCGACGCGTCTGGTGCATCGACGCGCGGGGGTCTTTACGCCATACATACGCATGACAACGACGGCAGGTAGCGTAGGCGTGCCAGCTCCTCGTCGTTGATGCGTTGCGAGGTGCAGTCTAGCGTGGTAGGTCGTGGGATGTTCGCGAGCCGTCGTGTACGGCTGGGAAAAGCTCCACTTTGCACTGTCCACTACGCCGTGTTGGTCGACCATGAAGAGGACACTGCTGGTGCGCCGGTCGACAAGGGAGACTCTCGTGCTAGTTGGCCCGAGGCTCTCGTGCCAGTTGCCCCATACTCCGAGGGTATCGACGTCGGACGTCCTCGGCTGTGAGCTCGCGAAAGGATCCTGCACGTTCCGTGACACGATGACGTCGAGGTGCTTCGCAAGCCAAGTCTGCACGGTGTGCTGGATAGCTTGCTGGCTCGACGTAACGCGCTGCTGGCAATGGCGTAAGAGGTCACGGTGTGACGGGCGTCTCGACCTGCTGCGTGTGGTACTGTAGACGTTCCAGGCCAAAGCGACTCTATCTGGCTGCTGTGACGTCCTCGGGACCTATGGTGTAGTGGATAGATATGACCTGGAAGAGGAACTGGACGATCTGGAGTGCAGCGGTTGACGGAGGTTACGCGACGTGCAGCCGTAATGGTTGACGGCCGACGACTGCTCTGCACAACGCAAGCCGTCCACATGGTCTGGTCGTATGCCAAATGCCGGATGTCGTGGCAGGATGCTATGGGCGGCGCGCTGGGTCTCGAGACGCGCTCAACTTGGACATGCGTGCCTGCCGACCGGATTAGCTACACGCCAGCTACCAGAGTCCCTTCTACGACTCACAACCACAGTCTATCTCTCTAACCACACGTTCCGTGCACGTAGACGAGAGCTGCGCTGTGTGGTATGGACGGCTGGAGGAAGAGACGCGACGCGGGAATCGCGCGGGGACGAAAAAAACGCCACCGGCATTTGGCATTGCTGACTCGGCAACCCCTCCAACGCGTGTTTTTCCATTGATTTCATTTCGTACTGGCTCCAAGGCGTGCTGGGATACTTGGTCTCTATCGTTTTTGCAGCTGTATTCCTATTCAAAACTCTGTATCGATCCTCCACCGCGCCCCACTTTGCACCTCATCGATGGTCCTTCGCTCCTCACCACCCCAGGTCTCGCCTGCGCAGTGCACAGGCTCTGGTGGATGCTACGGACTACGTGTTGGAGGCCCCGGTCCTGTTTCTTGTTCTGAGTCCTTGTCTTGTGGCTGCGGATCGATGCGCGTTTCGCGGGTTCAAATGCGCGCAATCTCTTCAGACTTCTGCCAAGGACGGGCGGGCCTGGGTTTCCTATCTGCCTCGCTCTTGGGTGTCACCTGTTCAGTGTCGTCGCTGCAGAACATAGACTTTACAGTCAGAGAACTCACGACATCGCAATCTTTTGCTCTCTGTCTCCAGGCCTACGACGTAAACAGACGCACAACCTCCCAGGCCCTTGCGACCAGTCACCCAGTCCCGATATTCTCCTCGACTCTTGTGCCCACTCATTTCTTTCGGCTCGCTGAGGGAAGACGAGCTTTATCCGCCTCCGCGCCACAGGAGCCACGCGTCGGCTGAGCACGTGCCCCAGCGTCGTGCGCCGCTGCCGACTGCCGACTGCGGTGTGGCGGCAGTGGCAATGGCAGATCTCGCAGGTGCCAGGTGGAATGCTCCGCCCGGCCGGTGTCGACATTCGAAGTTCTTCCTCTGCGTCTCAGAGTCACATCTGGCCGAGTGCTTGAACAAACACGCGGCACCACCGGCCATGGCACGGACCCCCCTTGCCCGATGCTGTGGTATACCTACTCCTGAGTCCTGCCAATGCAACATGACGCTCGTGTTTCGAACCCTTGACGATCGGACCAGTTGTAGTCAGCGCGCGCGTAGCTGTTTGGGTTTCATATCGATGTCGGTACAAGAACGGACACAAGATATAGAATCATCTACAAAGGAAGTGTGAAGGGGTTATTGGAAAGAGAAGTACGAGCGAGCAAGAGCACTGCGAGCGAACGCGACATACACAAAGAGGACACAGACACCGGGCAGGGATATAGACGAAGAGGCCGGATTCCGAAATGACACCACGAGGAAGCTGGGACGACGACAGCGTGAGAGTACCGTAGACAAGGTGCGGGACACGAGGCGGGATATGGGATTGCTGCTACACACGACGCGCGACTGGCGCGCGTACAACTGCGGGTTTACCTATAGGATTTGGTTGGGGGCTGCTGACTTTCGTGTGCGGTGGTGGGTGGTACGTAAATGGATACGGGGGAATGTACACGCAACATGACATGAGGGCGTGAGGAGACTGGGCTTAGTGGTAGACGACACACAACACAACAGTGCAGCAGAGAGAGGACGGACAGAGAGAGGACGAAAGGGCGAGGGCGAGTCGGCTCAGGGGGCCACGCGATGAGGCACGATATCGATTGGCCATCGACGGTGGTCAGTCACGAGCGGGCGAGCGCGATCGCTCAGCATCATGAGCGAGAGTGGGCGGGGGATCAGAGGCTCGCGCCGTGTTGGGTGTACCATTCTTTGAGGTACTTCTCCGCCTCTGTGTACTCGACCTTTACGCGCGCGAGCAGCTTTGTGATGCGGGAGAGCGCGTCGTCCTCCTTGAGCTTCTTCTCGCCGTTGTCGTCGAGCAGTTTGCCGTAATTCTGCATACGCTCGCAGGATTCCTGGACCTTGTGCACGCCGAGCGCGGCGGAGGAGCCCTTGAGGAAGTGACCGAGCTCGCTGAGACGCTTGAGGTCGTTCGCCGCACTGCCGGGTTACTCAGAGTTTGGCGGCGGCGAGGGTTTCTAGGAAGCTTACAGTGCCTTGTCCATATCCTTAAAGGTGGTCTCTGCCTGGCTGAAATATGCCTCGGTCATTCCAATGCTGAAATCGTACGTGTCGTCCTCCTCGAGCTCGAGAATCTGACCAAAGGTGTCCATGTCTATGATGACGTCCGATGCGTCCTGATCGCCATCGTCAGCGGCGAGCCGCAACGCACTCGCTCCCGGCTCACACTAGGCAGCTCGTCCGCCGCAGCCTCGGCGGCGGGTGGCGGCGACGATGCCGCTGCCGGCTTTGGCGGGCTCACGGGCGCGGTCGTCGTCGTCGTCGTCGTCGTGGAGGGCGCCGAGGGCCCCAGACTGCTCCGGTCGTGGAGGGCGGGGGCGTCGGCGAAGGGGGAGCTGCGGCGCGGAGGGTCGCGCGTGCCGGCGGTGGTGGCCATTTCGTTGTGGGAAGGAGGGCTTAGAAAGGCAGCGGATGCAGCGCGTTCAAGCCACACAGCGGAAACACCGGATCCTTTCAACTTCCCACGTCATTTCTGCTGTCCTCGAACATTATCGCATTTATACCACCGACTTCAGTTACGGATCAGGGAAAAAACAGAGCCCTCTCATAGGACTCAGATGCAAGGTGCCTCCGTCAGAGGCTGGGGGTAGTGTGCTAGTGCAGTGCAGGATCACGGGACGGGAACGAGGCGAGAGACACAGATGAGACAGATGATATGAGAGTGTGGTGGCAGCAGACAAAAAATTGACGCAAATTGTAGAATGAAAAAACGGACGGGGAGACCACACGCGTGTAAAAGGGTAGAAAATGGGAGGATGATTCTCAGACTTCAGAGCGAGCTATATATCGTCAATCGCGTAACCCAATCCTTCGACTCGTCTATTGCGTCGCCCGCTTGACCATCTGCACAGAACCGTCAGTACATCTCCCAACGTGCAAGGGGCACCACACACCTCCTTCGCCCACCGGACCGTCGTCTTCAGATCGCGTCCACGGCCCTTGACCTTCAGCGCGCCCGTCACCCAGTCCGCGAGCATAAAGTCCTTGACCTCGCCGTTCGGGAACGCGTCTGCAATATCGCCCAACAGGCCGATCGCCAGCTTGGCCACGGCGTCAGGACGCTCCTCGTCCGCAAGCGTGCGCTGTATGAGTTCGAGCATCGCAGGCACGTGCGGCAGCAGGATCATCTCTGCATCATGGATCAGAATGTGTTCGCACTAGCCGCCGCTGCTCCCGTCAGACGCACTTTTCTCCGTCGGCTTCAGGCCCGACACGATGCCGACGTATGCATCCAGGATGCCCTCGCGCAACGAATGCACGTAGTCCAGCATCTCAAAGTCGAGCTAATCAATGCATGAGCAGGGTCCTGGCGCTTCAAAGAGATACGTAAACCGCTTACCGCAGTGGACTGCACCTGTCCCGCCTGCCTGAGCACGTCCATGACGTGGTTGAGGTACGGCTCGAAGTGCGGGCCCGTCGCGAGCGCAATGTCGCCAAAGCACGCGAGGATCGGGATCTTGACGCTTCGCGCGAGTGCATCGCTGCTCAAATTCTCCAGCAGGAGCGTCATGAAGCCCGACGCGTACGCCGCGGCGCCCTCGCCAAGTGCGCGCGAGATGTCGCCGACGATTCCGATCGCGACCGTGCACAGCTGCGTGTCCTCGTGCGCGCGCAGGGCGCCCTCGAGGAAGGGGATGAACGCGGGGATGAACGGCGCGAACTGCTGCTCGAGCGCGGACGCGAGCGTGCCGACGATCAGGAAGCAGTCCTCGAGCACCGTCGTCGCGCCCTTGCCCGCCGAGTGCATCAGCTGCAGGACGATCGTCATGATACGCTCTGCGAGCGGCTGGATCTCGCCCCCCATACGCCGTGTCACTGCGATGACGACGCTTGCGAGGTTGCCCTGGAGGTCGTTCCAGTTGTTGCGATCGTCGCTGCCGAGCAGCTCGCCCTGCATCTGCAGCAACTGCTCCATGCGGTTGAGCACGGTCAGGATGACGGTGGAGACGACGGGGAGCGTGTCGACCGCGGCGTGCGAGACGAAGCTCGTGATCGCCTCGTACGCGGACGTGCGGAAGTTGCTCTCGTTGGTCGAACGCTCCGTCACGCGCAGCAGCGCCTCGACGATACCCTGGAAGTACGGCGAGATGACGCTCGTCTGCGGCGGGGCGTCGCCCTCGGTGTACATGAGGCTCATTTGGTCGCCAAGGTTCATCAAGCTCCAGCAGCAGTTGGTCACGATTCGCGGGCTGTCCTCGAGTCCTGCGACGAGCGCCATGACGAGTGGACGGAGGTGCACTTCAGGCTTGATCGTTGCCGTGAGCAGGTCGCATATGCGGCCGAGCGTCCATGCCGTCGTGTCCTTGACCTGCATGTGCGGATCGCGCATCATGTCGATGAGAATCGGTAATGCCTGCGCCACGAGCGGCGCGAGCGAATTCGGGTCGGGACCGTCGAGGATGGATCCGAAAGTCATGACGGCCGCCTCGCGGTAGTGCCAGTCCGGGTTCTTAATGTTGACTTCAATGAAAGGCAGTGCCTGCTGGATGATACCGTCGCCGACAGCCTGTGCAAGAAGACCCAAGCAGGTGCCGGCAGCCATAGACACGTCCCACTCGTCCTCGTCCGCGTCTTCAACCTGGCGCGTGAGCAGCTGGAGGATGACGGGCATGATTTCCGGCAGGGCGATCTTTGCAAAGTATTTGGACTCGTTCTCGGGCTGCTCGCCGTACTCCATCGCCTCGGCCTCCTCGATGGCGAGATCGATCTCCTCTTCGCACACGGTAGACCAGAACTCAACCGCCTGGAGCGCGACGTTTTCCTCCGGGTTCTTCATCCCGAGCACGGTGAGGCCGAACAAGGCGCGCTCCATGTAGAAGCTCATCTTGTCGTAGTAGAGGCCCATGATGCGCACGAGACACTCAAAGGCGGCGACCTGTACGGGCACGGCGGTGTTTTGGGTCGCCTCGCATACGACCTGCATAATGTAGTTGCGCTCGCCCTGCGGACAATGTCAATTTATCGGCATAAAGCGACGCGTCATCGCGCAGCCCGAACGCACCTCGCGGTCAAAGTTGTCGCGCACGAACTCGAGCGAGTTGTAGAGCGCGTTGATGGCGGCGAGCTGGACGTCTGGCGAGGGCTCCTCCTTGCGGGCGCCGTGGACGACGGCTGTGAGGATCTCGTTCGCCCGCATGGCGAGCACTTCCGGACGCTGCGCGACGTCAGAAAATGAGGAATAAGCTGGTAGAAAGATGGGCTTACAATGGTCTCGCAGATGTAGCCGATCGTCTGGAGCGCGGAGACGCGAAGGGACGCGTTTGAGGCGTCGTTGACATAGCCGAGCAAGCCCTGGATGAGCTCTGGCCACTGGTGATGGGGCAGCTCGACGGCGGCGATGGCGGCGATGACCTGAGCGGCGACGCCTGCAGCGCGGGTGACTGGCGAGGAGAGGGTGCGCAGGGCTTCCTGCTTGACCTGGTTTTTCGGTTCGGGCGGGAGGTTGAGCCACCGGGCTTCGTACTCCTGCTGCCGTTGCGTGTCCTGTAATCAGAGTTAGTGGAAATGGTCCCAGATATAATTCTGGTATTGGACATACGCGTGCGGAGAGCGCGTTCTTGAGGGCGAGACCTGCAGCGTTCCTGATATGTGGTTGCGAGCCCTCGTTGGCGAGTTCGGCGGCGAGCAGAGTCATGTACCCGGGCTGGGCGGGTCGTCGTCAGCGTGTTCTAGAGCTCAGTGCACGAGATAAAGCTCACGTAGTTGGTGGCGGAGGCCTGTTCTAGCTGGGAGGTGGCATTCTGACGCGTCGCGCCATCTAGGCCGGGGTCAGCGACGACCAGACAGCTTTAAGAGCGCTGGACGGACCTGGGGACAGCGAGTCGGCGAGCAGACTAGCGGCGTTCATCGTGGCCTGCAGCGACAAGAAAGGAGGCAAAGGATGTGGCTCCAGTTTCCGGGTCCGACAATATTTTCTCAACACCATCCCACATGGACAAGGCGAGTCATTCCCCGTCGCCGTCCCCGTCGCTCACGCCCACTCCAGCCTCGCGGTGCTGGTCGTGGCGCCGCCCCGAAGCGTGGAGGTGGCCCAGGCGGTCCAGCGGGCGGCGATAAGCCAAAACGCGAGGCCATTCTCGACCTGTCCAAGTACCAGAACGAGAAAATACGCGTCAAGTTTGCGGGCGGTAGGGAAGGTATCTGTTTTATTACTCTCTTGTTGAAGTTGGACTCGCTGAACGCGTTCGCAGTCATCGGCGTGCTCAAGGGTTTCGACCAGCTGCTCAACCTCGTCCTGGACGACGTCGAGGAGGTAATATCAGGTCAGTTCCCTGCTATATACCTCCTGTTCCATGCTAATGTGCTTTCACGCAGAGCCTGAACCGCGCACACGCAAACTGGGTCTCGCTGTCTTGCGCGGCCCGACCATCACGCTCCTCAGCCCCGTCGACGGCGCCGAGGAAATCGCAAACCCTTTCGCAGCACCAGAATAGACTCGTACGCGCGTCGCTGTATCTCATCTCTGTATCATACGCGGTGTGTTGCTTTGGCTCAATCGACCTTGACGCGCTGTTCGCGCTTGCCAGTCGGCATCCTTCCCCTGCGGACGCCGTACTGGACTGCTACGCGGCCTTGTCTCAAGAGCTCCTTCTCAATCTTTTCTTAGGGCTATTCGCTTCCTTCGCAGGTGACATCTGCCACTGTAATATGCGGAGAAAGCGGAGGCGGCCCCGAAACCCCTGCGACGACAACGCACATACGGCCTGACGCCTGCAGTCATTGACTGGAACACTCTGCCGATGCACCATGTCTTGATGTCGTTGTGGAATACAGTACGAGGACTTGTCCGACTTCAACAAATCTGTGTCGCCGTCGACGATGGTTTACGCCTCTTCTCTCCAACTGCCACCAGGGGTGGTGCGTTTCTCGTGCTCGTGAGGCAGTCTGTCGCAAGCCCCATGACGTCGTTTCTGAATATCGTCTCCGACGCAGGGATACATCGAGTCTAAAGCTGTCGTCGACGGCCTCTCCATGCGTAGCGCGACCAATACGCTTCAAATCGCCAGTACGTGTCGTCGATATGATCGTAGCGCCGCACAAGCGGCAGTCACCGACTCCGTGGTGGCCAACAATTCGTTCCGGTAGAAGCACTAGAATGCACACGTACGCTACAATCTGCCGCTGTTGGATCGTACTCGCGCGAGGCCGCTCCGCGCCCTCGCTGCTCGCACGCTCTCCCGCCCTGCGGGCGCTTCCGTCCGTCGACGTCTATTCGTCGACTTCTGACACAGTCAATGAGAGAAATACTCTTTCGGCAGATCGAGCAATGGATGCCGAATCTTGCTGCTACTGTCGGACTGCGCTCACACGAGTCCGCTCAGGGCTGCCCGGCTGCGCGCCGTCGTTGTTTGTACGCTCTGTAGCGCTTCCCTTGTCGTCCACCTACCAACTTAGCCACTGCGTGCGAGTAATAGTACAGTGTATGTGCACTCACAATGCAAGTCATGAGTCGAGCCTCATGCGAAGCCGCTGCGTTGCAGCGCCCTCGCCATTCGGCTCCGCGGAGAACAAGACTTTGAAAGTGAATATGCATATGTATCTTGGCTGTAAATGTCTACATCAGCTAGTCCTTCACTCTTTCTCTACTGCCTGAGTATGTACAAATGGAGCCTCATGCGACGCCGCTGCGTTGCCGCAGCGCCCTCGCCATTCGGCCCGCTCTTACTTTTATGCTCGTGTGTCGACTATTTTAGCAACCATTCGCATGTATAGTGCGTATAAAGTACTATAACAGAGCGATATACGATTCAGTGCGACTCGGGTGCATTACTTGGGCACGCGTTCGAGACACTCATATAACCAAATTCACAAGCGGAACCACAACTTCACCACTGAGCCTTGCACCCATACAGCACAACTGCGCTGCGCCACCGTTGATATATCCAACTGATTACCACTGTCTTGAGAACTACAGTTGCAAGACTTGCTGACATGGAGGCTGCTTAAGGTGCCGGACCTGACACAGGCCGGGACGGCACATGAGACGGCCCTCGCAAAGAGATAGACATCGAGAGACAGGTCTATAGAGAGTAGCCAGTAGCTCTCAGGGTCCTGAGAGTGGGTGCTGCACAAGGGAGAGGTCAGAGAAGGAATCGGACCCAGTAAGGAAAGAGCAATCGAGCCAAGCGTTGGGCGCCCGGAGGAAAATCTTAGGCTACGGACGCAAATCGATTAATCTCATTGGCACGGGCAAAATCGGAACTCGGGTAAAAACGCGTGGCCCGTTTCCAACCCCCCACCCCCCTAGAAACAATAACCTCCGGAGTCGGTGATTGGTACTAATACGTGACACAACGACTACTTCGACTTCTGGTCTACATGTCTCTTTAGCGCCGACTATCTGAGCCTTAGAGAATCTCACCCGTTGCTTGACACATCCGGCAGGGCAATGGTCCCATCGAGAAGAAGAAGACGTACAGCGGCGGCACGGCTCCGACCAAGGCGAACGGCACCGCCAAAGCAGCTACGACCCTGCGCTCCGCAAGCCAGGCCCCGAGTACGATCTGTACGAAGACGAATATTGATCCCACGACAAAGCATAGAAGGCAGTGGAGGAGCAAGGCGTTCCAGCCGCGTGCCAACCCGAAGGCACGCAGGATCTGTGTCTCTTCATCGTGGCTGCCCGCGCCGATGAGGCCGTAGGTTTCGGGCACCCTCTGTCCAGCGCCGGGACCTGCTTGACCCTGCTCTTGGAACATCCTCCGAGGGATCGAATGCTCGCACGAAACGTAGATATGTCCCGCGCTTTGCACAAAAAATAAAATCGGTCAAAACAGCGTCCTTTCCAGAAAATATAGGGTCGAACAGACCTGCGACGCGCGCCTTCAAACCTGAGACACCTCGGTCAAGACTGGTCTCGGGGGGATCAGACTCGTGCCAGGTTTGATCAAGAGCGCGCTTGCTGGGTCAAGCGCGCGCGGCCGTCTGATCAAAAGCGAAACTGGCTTGATCAGACCGGCGGGCGCTTGGACCAAACCTCGCCGCGCGTCTGGTCAGAATTCTCCCCGCGGGGGTCAAGGCTTGAGCGCCGAGAACAGACTTGGGTTGCAGGCTTCAGAGAGCGGCGCAGACTGCGGGCTCAGGGTTTGGCTCGGTCGAAGGTGTCGGCCGAATGTATTGGCGTGACCAGGATAATTATCCATAAATTATGGAGGTTGAATTAAGGTTTGCGCCGGCCCCGGGATCTTGGCGCGCGGAAGGTTTGGATCGGGCCTGTTCCGGCCGGACCTCTTGCTCTCTCCCTTTTGCACCGCGCGTTGCGCGTTGTCAGGGGCCGCGGATGCTGCTACTGCACAAATTCAGACTCTAAAGCACTATCCTTGTAAGAGTCAAGGGTTGGTCAAGCGTTACAGTGATATTTGGAGCGGGCCCTTGTCGCGTCAAAGGCCTTGACGCGCAGAAGACTGAGCGCACAGACCTTTGCCAGGTCTTCTGCGCGTCCTCACTCTTTCCCAGGTTAGTGTAAAGTAGAACTCATGCCCATAAGGGGAACCCCAAAGCATGGCTTGGCTGTGACATGGAGACAAGCACCTAGGTCAAAGTTTGCAGCACGCGCAGTGCGGAGGGCGGCGCGCGGTGCAGTGGGCCGCGCGCCGCGCGCAGGTGCGCGTTGTAGCGCAATGTCGGTACGATGTTACGCTCGTGTGTGGTACATAGTTGGAGAGTCACTCAGCGTGGAGAGGCAGAGGAAATCACAGCCGTCGCTTTGTGTCAACGCGGGCGTGCAGGGGAGTTGTATTGCTAGACTCATTAGGGTATGAGAGGGGAGCATAAAGAGAGCCCAACGTGAGTGGGGAAGGATAAAGAGAGACCGACATATTACTAGTGGATGAGATAAGGACTAAGCAGACGGGAGAGAAAGGCGAGGAACGACAGGGCTAGACGGCTCATAGGTCGATGTATACTGGCGGAGGGCCTTGCCCACAGAGAAGGCCTGCACCCGGGATGCCCGGACCTGAAGCGCAGAGGGGCCTGGTAGAAATGAGTAAGGTCGGTAAACAAATGCTGGCGAGATCTTACCGTCGGGAAGAGGGGGATTAGCAGTGCTGTTGCTGTTGCTGCCAGAGGCCAGTCCGCTGAACAGTCCGGTTGTTGGAACATATGCCCCTGAAGAAGCTGAGTAGTGCAACATGAGGTCACATTCCAAGACGCGTTGCAGAGAAATCTCACAGAGGCGGCGACGTTTCTGAGCACCAGAAAAAATTTCTTCTGCGACACGCTTGAACGACTGCATCCCTGGCTGACTGAAGACGGGTCCTGAAAGGGACACGTCCTCGCGCGCATCTTGTTCCATATCGGACGGCGAGGACGCCCTTGACGGCGACGACGAGGAGTAAGACATATCCCAGTTGCCAACCACAGCTTCTGGAATTGCGTTGGTAGAAACTGCAAAGTACGGTCAATTACTTTAAAATCAGCACAAGGGGAAATGCGACATACTAAGGTAAATGTCTCGCAGTTTCCCTGCCGCAGCCTTGGTCGCGTCGACGACGTCTTGAACATTAGGGGGAGGGCCGCCTAAGATCTGAAGCGATTTGCTATTGTTGTTAAGGCTCAGAAGACGCCAGTGTATGGCCTCCCCGCCGTAGTTGTCGCGAAGATACTTCATAGGCGCCGGAAGGCAACGCTCCACGAAAGCTGCAACCTCAGCAGCGCTCCCGCCCTCCAACAGAAACAGCTTTCCCTCGGCAGGCTCATAGGCAGTTCCAAAACTCGACATGTCCTTAATCGCGGCGAGGGAAGGGAGCTTAATGTTGTGGCTGGCGTAGGCAGGTAATCCGTTTGGACCCTGAAGAAAGAGTAGGCGTCAGGAAGATAGAGTAGATATGAAAAAGCTTCGCACAACTGGGACGCCTTGGATTCCCGACGTCAACATCATAATCCTCTTGAAGACGTGCGTCTTGCTAGTCGACTTCATCTTCTTTGCCTGATCCTTGGAGTCGACCTTGGCCTTGCCCTTCTGGGACGCGGCCACAAAGGTGCGTGAGTGGAAATATTTGTAGAGCACCACACTCTTACCGGTCGATAGTCTTGGAGGGACTCTGCCTTCGCAGCCTTCATGTAGTCTTCCGGTGCGAGGGTGTGAGATCTGGACTGAGCGCTCGACCCGGACGAGGATCCACTTGTCGAGCGTTGCGTCCCGGCGCCCGGGGTGGGGGCAGAGCTAGCAGCAACTGCGCGAGCGAAAATGCCGTTCACCTTAGCGGTGGAGGGAGGAGTCGGCCCAGCAGAAGCAGACCCATTGGCCACGCCGCTGGCCGCGATGTTGATACCTAAAACGGTAGAAACGTCAGGCTCTAGTCAAACCGAACGCGAGAAGCTTACCTGTAGCAGCAAGGTGGGTTGAGCTTGGAAGAGGGGGAGGCTCGTCGCTGGGCCCATCGCTGGGCTTGACATTGCCCTCAGCGTCGACCTCGGCGACAGCGATGTGGAACTGATCCCAATGGTTACATCGTTTACAGTTGAGAGTGTCCGGGCCCGCAGGCTCCCAGCAGACGCATGGACAGTCGCCAACGCTGCAGGGCGTTACGGCCATCTTGGAGAAAACAGCCATAGCGAAGGAAAGGAGAGGAGGGAAAGAGAGGACGCTGCTCGGAACATACCGATGTGACGAGGAATTGAATATAGACCTTAGGCTATCACAAAGAAGCAGACCCTGTTGCTGCTTCCTCAGGGTTCACTATTCAAATTAGGAAGCTGTATGCGGGTCAGTGTAAATGCTGTGTCTGTAGTTGGAGGATAGTTCAGCGTTCTATTCTAATCTAAAGAGAAAGCACTATTGCGCAGGCATTGTCTTGGCAGAGGTATGGGAGCGCCACAGGTTCCTATCGTAAGTCCACCTCTTGGACACCTTCTCCGTCGCCATCGCCATGGACATGCGCTCACCCTTGAATGGCAGGTTGAAGTGAGTGAAAAAGTCCGAGGGGAAGATACAGATGGAAAACCCATCCAGATCCAGGAGTATCTTCCCCTCGTACAGAGCCAGCTCCCCTCCCTCGAAGCGCCCGAAAGTTACGACAATGCATACACCAAGATCCTGATCGAAGTGAGGCTGTGTCATGCCCCCGAAGTTCAGCACGAAGCCAGCCAACGGGTAGCAAGGGGACCAGGCGCCCAGGGGTAGAACCTCGACGTAGTCCATAAGAACTTTGTACGTCTTTGGGTACCGCTCTTTGATCTAGAAAGAGCCTCAGTAGTTCATCCACGCAATGAAAGAGAACACGCACCCGCTCAGCGACGAGACGGAAGATCTTTTGGAGGACTGCGCAGACATCGTTATAGCCCTGGATATCGCGACGAATGTCCAGATGTGGACGAGGAACACGTTGATGAGCATTGCCTTCAAGATCGTCTGCGTCCTCTGACGTCTGCGCAGCAGCAGCATCATCTCCCTGGGGCCCTGATCAGACAAAGTGCGCAAACCAAAAGTAGAGAACTTGAACTCGCACCAGCTCAGAGTACCTGTTGGTGACCACCAGATGCAGGGCTTGGAAAGGCCTGAGCGGTCCAGCTGACGATGTAGCAATGCCGCGCCTGTCTACCCCTGTTGCATCAATGAGGTAGTCGTAGAGAGCATCGCTCTCGCGTTCTTCGAAACATGAGGTATCGAGGACGTCCACCATGAGCGTTCCGTCAGAGTCCAAGCACTTCACATCGGTTCTAGACGCGCACGCGTTAGGCCCACAGACTAGAAAGCTGACAACTGCTTACTGATTTTTGCGAGCAAGCTTGGACTCCAGCCTCACGTACGGGCCCTCCTCCTCAAACGTATGAACATCAGCCTGAGGTTCTGTCAGCATCAGCCCACCCGTAACGCGGTTAAGTTATGCACCATGTCTTGCAAGTCTGCAAGAGTATCAGGTATGAGTTGGCCTTCCCGCGCAGCAGCTCGTTCCTCGTCAGCCCACTTGTTCCTCCTCACACGCGCCGCCTGGCTGCGCGCCTTCTTCTCCGCTTTGGTGTATTCTTTCTTCGGCTTCTTACGTCGCGGCGGGTCGAAGTCCGGAGTCTTGGCCATGCCCAACCTTGTCTTCATGGACATCTTCTTGAACACAACAGTTGTGCAGGGGCGGGACGGCGGGATCCAGGTCTGAGGAAGTCGATGCTCGAGAGTGGGCTGGAGTGCGGGAGGCAGTGACTCGAAGACGGTGAGCTGGTTGTCGGCCTTCCAGTCTGCCCAATGTATGCCTCGGGCCGGTAACCTCAAAGTGCTAAGGGATCTCAGTACGCGTCAAGCAGATGTACGCCAGCAACACGCACTTGAACTCCAACTGCTCCAGGATCTTATCGTCCTCCTTCAGATCCCTACCGAAGATGCGCGTTCCCAGCCTCACGTTGAAGCACTTGCCCCACTCTACCAGCGTGGGCACAATGAAGTTCTGGACGTACAACACTGCGACGACTGAGCACCCCCAACACCAGTACGCGCGACGTGAACGTACCATTCTTCTTCGCGGGATCGCGGATGCAGGTGCAGAACTCTCTCAAAACGTCCCAAGAAGTGCGGCTCAGGGCGCGACGCATATTAAGAACTGCAGCGCCGAGAAGTAAAGGTACAGATCCTATTACTGTACGTCAGCGTCGCGTTCCGGGATAGAAGGCTGCACGTACCGGCATTCATCATGAACGCCCAGCGGAGACCCTTTCCATGCCACTCCATAAGCCGATCAAGAGGAGCTGGGAAGGAAGCCCTATGCTCCTGCAGATATTCCGATGGTGACCCCTCCCACGACCCGCCAGCCATTATCCTGGTATAAAGTCAGCGGGTTCTAAACAGCTCCAGCAACGCACTCACCGCTGCAGAGTCAAAGCAAATCGGAACTCCACAAGCATAGAATACAAGGATAACAACCAGCCGTGGGTGTCGGCCTCATGACACTGGCGGGCGTGATGAACCAGGCTCGGCAAGTCGTCGTCGCGGAGAGAATCCCTCCCGAGCTCAGCGTTGAGAAGCTGGTTTGGCAACACACCGCGGCGGATGACACTGGCGACCTCATGGTATGCACCCGGGGAGATGACACCCGAAAGTGCGCAGAGCAGCTTCACCGTCTCCTTCTGAAGTGGGCGTGGGCCAGCAGCAAGTCGATGCGGCTCTTTTATATTCCGCGCCTTCTTGCGCTTGGGTACCGTGTCGGGATCTGGAGCTGTTGAGGCTAGTTCATCGACCACACTCCTCTTTTCGCGCCGGGCAGACGTAGAGTTGCGGTTGCAGGGTGAGCCAGGGGGCGCCACACCTCCAGGAGGAGGTCCTCCGAGACCTGGAAGGTCTGGAGGTACAAGGGTGGCGGACCTACGGGGAGTAGAGGGCCGTGAGGGTACTGCAGTTCTCTCATCGTCATTGTCGTCACCGGCGGCGGCAGCAGCAGGAGCAGCGGCGGCGGCAGCAGCAGCAGGAGCGGCAGCGGCAGCGGCAGGAGCGGCAGCGGCAGCGGCAGGAGCGGCAGTGGCAGGAGCAGCGGCGGCGGTGGCAGGAGCAGCGGCGGCGGTGAGTTGCGCCTCAACGTCGTGGCACCTGTGCAGCGCAGCCTCCACCTCTCCCACAGCCGCGGTCTGCATGGCCAAAGTCTCGGCACTGACGCCCACGTGCACTCGACGGAGCAGCGCAATATCCGCAGTGAGTCGCTCTTGCAGCACAAAGAACAGCCGGTTCTCATGCGTGCCTAGTAACTGCCCAGAAGGCGTGAAATCCAGCCGCGTTGGGAGTTGGTCACGATGTCCAGCCCAGTACCTCCGGAAAGTGGTAAGGGTGCGGCGGATCTTGCACTGTGCTGCAGCTGCTCGAGCCTCCTCCTTCGCGTGTGCCGCGGAAAGTGACAAGGCAGGCGTAAAAGACGTCGAGTCATAAGCGCTGAAGACGTCGACGTCTCCGAAGGCCGCGGCGAGCAGACCGCCCGAAGGAGACGAATCCAATCCGGCGCGGTGCGTAGTGGGGGTAGCTGACAACGGCGTATCAGGAGCGTGAAATAGGCCCTGCGTTCGCGGTGTCTTCGGCGTGCGACGCGGTGTTGTACGCGGAGAGGCGTCGGCCCCCGTATTGCGCCGAATTTTCTTGGGTGTGCTGGGAGCGAGAGTGGCAGACGACGGAGAATCGTCTTCGTCCTCGACTTGAGCGCGCTTCTTCGTTGATTCGCCGGGCTGGAACGGCTGCGAGCTCGGAACGGGGCCTGCTCGCAAGTTCAGACAGTTGCTAGTTACCAGGACAAGAGAACTTACCAGCTCCACCTCGAGAGGAAGCAAGCTCGTCCAGGCGGTTCCGGATGGCCGCTGGAAACCGTCAGGGCGCGCAAATAGCACGGAAGAGGATCAGTCGTACCGTCGGGCACCGCGTCCAGCAACGTTCGCAAGCAGGACTCTTGTTGCGCGTTGAGGCCACCACTCGCCTGGCATAGTGCCAGAGCACTTGCTAGAGCATCTTGAATGTCGTTTGGGGGGTTCATAGGCTCTGGCGCGAGCGTC
>KV426214.1:0-29736 GCA_001632375.1 Exidia glandulosa HHB12029 | reverse complement strand
CGCGAGGATACGTTCCCGCCTGCTCCTGGACTTTTGCGCGAGCAGAGCCCGCGCGGGATGCATGCGCCTGCGCGATACGAGCGTCCTGCGTCTCGGGTCTCTTATATTCTGCCGCGCAGTGCCGCGCATCGCCGCGCAGGGGCTATGTAGTGCCGCGCAGTGCCGCGTCAGGCCAGAAAGACCATATCTTGCCCATCAGGCCTCTATACTCATCCACAAGAACTTCTAGAGAGTGCCAGGGGCTTGTATTATACTGCTGTGAGGTGGACAAACAAAGGTAAACACCTCGTGTGTTTGGGCAATCCCCAGACCAACACTGGTCTATTCCCAAAGTATGACCTCTGGGTGCCTATTGTACGTAGGAGTACCATAATAATTGGCTGTTAGGCCTTTGAGATGGAAAAGAAGTGTGTTATACCCATGTAAGGTAGTCTTGTGATGCTGTAGTGAAGTTCTAAAGCCTTTCAGGGACCCCTCAGGTATATAGAAGCATAGCAGAGCAGCTAGGGTGGTGTAGAACTCTATAGGAGAGGTAATATCAGTGGTTTGAAGTCTCTGAACCACTGCCGCGCAAGCCAGGAGACTGCCGCGCAAGTGCCGCGCCATCACCAAAAGTGCCGCGCAGGAACCAGAAGTGCCGCGCAGGAACCAAGACTGCCGCGCAGATGCTGTGCAAGTGCCGCGGTGGCTGTGCTAGTGCCGCACCTACAGGCTATAGCATAGTCTCCGGCTATAGCTACTGGGTGACAGTCCTCATGCCTCTTAGGGTAGCTTACCACCTCTTGCCCTGCACAAATAGTGTCCCAGGCACTGAGTGATTGAAATAATACTCAGGGACTGAGAATAGGCCTCAATACTGCCTCACACCACTGTGAACAAACAACAATTAGTATCATTGGCCAGTAGGGGCTGGGCTGTTTATGAATTTGCCCCTATAGCCACAGGAAACAAGGATGTCCACCCACAGCATGTATACTTGAACACTAATAGTGATTCAGCCTGGTAAGCATCAAAATCTGCCTCTGTCAATGCTTAAGAAAGGAGTAGTGCCACATACAGTAATCCTGCATAGCACATGGATGGCTGTACTATGCACAGTACTTGTGTTTCTTGACCTGCCAGGGACTGCCGCGCAGTGCCGCGCAAGGGCTATGCAGCGCCGCGTAGTGCCGCGTAGGGTCCGCGCTACTGCCGCGTAGCAATCCTCACAAGTGCCGCGCGCATGTGGGCAATCATCATATAACTTGATAGAGATAACTGAGACTCTCATGGAGGGTATACCACAGCTATCCTAGGACCCCTCACACCCTACATATGTGAAATTCTGAGGATGAGAGGGAAGGGACTGGGTGCTACAGCCCTGCGCGGCACTACGCGGCACTGCGCGGCACTTGCGCGGCAGAATATGTAGGCCCTGCGTCTCGTAGTGGCGGTGGCGCAGACCACGTCTCGCCTCGTTCGCTCTCGCCACTGCCACCGCAACGCGCGCGGTCACCCAGCTATGCATCGTACTCGCACGCTCGCGGCGCCCCGCCCGCTCAGAGTCCGCGCTATAACAACAACAACTACGACGCGCCACCGCCGCAGGGCTGGGAACGTGAACAACGGAGACGCGAGAATGGACGGCCGGATATGCCGAGTAGGAGCAGTACGCTGATGAGTGCGAATGGCGCGGGGCCGTATAGTCATCACGGATCGCCGCCGCCTGGCTCGCAGGGCTACGAGCGCTCGCCTGCGCTGCCTGCTAAGCGTGATACTCCACACGACGCATCTCCCTCTCCGGACATGCCGCGCCGCCGCACATCGGATGAGAGCCCGCGCAATGGGAATGGAAGCAGGTGGTGGGTGGGACCCCACATTCGCCGTTGTGGGGAGAGTCTGAGCGCCACATGTCCTGGTAAACGCAGGAGTCTGTCTGGGCGTGCAACTGCTGCTGCGCCCACACTCAGCTACACCGCGTACTCCGACAGGACTTTTTCATCTTACCGTGTCAGAGGACTTTGCATGACTGGGACGGTGGTTCTCAGTGTGCTGTCGTTTGCTAGTTGCAGAGGGATATGATTTCCTGTACCTACTGCGCGTTCTCCACCAAAAATCTCTCCAGAGCGTACAAAGAAACAGCCCATAGTTCTGCCCGCGCCTTCCAAGGGTCGTGAGGTAGAGGCACCTTCAACATTTTTGAGCGACCCTTGCCGTGACGAATAGACTCGTGCGACGGGTACGGCGATCGCTCCAACTCCTCAGGCGTGAGTCCAAACCCTGAGGGTATGAACTTGAGGGCGCGGAGTTCATCCCAAACCTGCTGAAATCTCTCTCCCGAGGCAGCGTCTGGGAAAGGACAAGTCTCTGCTGGTACTTCAACCGCGTCGTGCTTCACGTTACGCTCCACAGTTTTCCTGACCTTCTGCGCCAAGCCTGCAAGTTGGTCAGCTTTTGGCCTTCTTAGACACAAGTACCGCACGTTCGATTTCATCGTCCTCGCTCTCATTCTCAGAATCACCAGCGCCCAAACGGCCTTCTGCGCGGGCCTGAGGACGGCCGCATGTTCCGTAGTGTTTCTCGATGAGGGCTTCTGGAACCCCAGCGCAATCATCGTCGTCCTCTAAGCCTGTCTTGTAGCGACCTTGAACGACATGGCCCAACCGTACCATGTCCTGGACTTACTATTAGCGCTGTAACATGAACAAGAACGGGGGACGTACATTGGGAGACAAGTTTTTGCCTTCTCGCGCAATAGGCTTGTGGTTCCAGGTGCGTATGAACTCATCGCAGTCCGCATTGATTGCGTCGAGGAAGAGCACATGGAGGAGCCAGAGGTGATAGCCCTTCTTGGGGTCCATGAAGTGAAGGCGCTCCAGTCGTGTGAAGAACGCCCGCCACTGGTGACCCAAGAATCTGCCTATCTCCAGCCAAAGGCGCTCAATGCGAGTGTTATGCGTAGAGCTAGACACACGGATGAGCTCTGTGCTATAGGACGGAAATGGATTCTCTTACGATCCCCATATAAAAGACCCTCTGTTGAGACCGCGCATGAGGATCATGAGGACAGCGACTCTCGTGTTCTCGGCGCCTCGATCAGCCCGCGCTCGCGAAGGATATGTTCCAATCGCTTCGGCTGCTGCCTTGAATAAAGCTTCCACAGTCTCCGCACTGTTGTCTGTGCGTGCTCTGAGCGAGATTACCTTCAGATTTGCATTAGTACAAAGACGTTAGACGGAGGAAAGTACTCACAAGACGGCTGTGACCGTCGATCACACCATGAATGACGATTCCCCAGCGTATGAGCTTGTGATGTCCATCCAGGTGCCAGAGAGAGTGAGGACGCTTGACCTGGTATTTGCGTCGGACGATGGCCTTTCGTTTCCGAAGGTACGTGGACAGCTTATCTACGCGAGCAACCGCATGCTTCAGACGCCACTGCTGAACGCGAAATCCCTTCGCTCGTAGACTCCCGATGAGGTAGCTGTGACCAGTGAGTGGTCGGTCTCGCTTGAAGTTAGATACGATTTCGTCGAGTTGTGCTTCAGGTATATCGTCATAACCTCTCTTGATGCCGAGATTCTTCATCTGTGCTCTGAGCGTGTTGCGATGCACATTGAACTCCTTCGCAAGTTGCGAGACAGTGACATTCGGGTTCGATCGTCGTGCGCGAAGTATAGAAGCTGGGTTGATGACCTTTCGTGGACGACCGCGAGATCCTGAGCGAACAACCTCAATGTGAGTTTCAATTATCACATTGTTGTCATCACTGTAGAAGTAAGCATCTATCCTGGTGGGTAGGGAGGGACGTACGCTCCGGATGCTGCGGCGATTGCTTGTCCGAGATCGGTGATCTGCTCCGCAAAGGCCTCCGCACAGGACTCAATCCACGCTTCTGGCATGTTGGGCTGCTCAGAAAGATGTAGAAGGAGATCCTTGTACTGTCCGACTGTCTTATCCAAAAGGATAGTCAGCCGGAGAGGGTCTGCTTCGCCCAGAGAAAGCATCTGCGCGTTGGATTGATACCCAGCCTCCAGGCTTGCATAAGCCTCATAAACCGCTGGTGACCAGTCCTGTTCAGTAGGAGAGGGAGGAATAGGTGGAAGACTCTCAGTCATGAGGATATTCAAGTGAGAAGGCTGGGTGACGTCGAGGCGCAGAAGCTATTCAAAGTCCGATAGCGCTTCGCTGCTCTTAACCTATGGACACCGACACCTCCTCTACCAATGGTGACACTACTACGGTGGCCGCTATCCCTAATGATGCCACTCCCAAGCCCTTGCCAGCGCGTTTTCCGGGCCTTTGGTTTGACGACGGCAACTTAATACTGCAGGTTGGAAATTTTCTCCCCACGTCTGATCTCTTGCTCATGGTTTGCAGCTAGGCGAGAAGTGGATAATCAAGGTGTACAGAAATGCGACCGAGTTGCAGAGCACTGTGCTCAAGGAGTGCTTTGCGAACGTGGACGCCGCCAACGCCGGACGCGTGCAGGGTAATACCGCGTCCGCCGACGGAACTGTCACTATGGACGTCGAACCGCCCTTGGAGGGTACCCACCAGGACCATCCTATTCGTCTTGATCCTCCTGCTCGCTGTACAGACGACGATCTCCTGATGCTGTTCAAGCATCTCTTTCCCTCGTCGTAAGTGCTGTGCTATCTCCCTCGGCATCTATTGAATTTTTGTCAGATTGGGCCCCGGCGAGCCCCAGTCTCACGGCTACCTACCCTTGATGCACGTTGCGCACATGTACGGCTGCGAGCAGACACTACAGAAGGCGTCTGTCGGCTACGAGATCTCACGCGGTCGGTCGATGTCCGCGATGGACCGTCTCCATTTGGCCGTCCAGTTCGACATGGAGAGGTGGAAAGTACGAGCACTCAAAACCCTTATGGGCTTGCCGTTATACCCTCTCTCTGCCACCGACATCAGGCTGCTCAAAAGCGTCCGCCGTCCTGTCAACAACAACGACGTGCCTGATACGATCCCGGACGATCTCTACGGGTTTATCCTTCGAATCCGCGCCAAGATCCTTTCGCAACGGCTCAAGCTTATCACAACATTCTACGAGATCCGCCGCAGCCCAGGGTGCAGTCCCGGGGAGCACGAACAGTGCGTTGCTGCGTGGCTCCTGTTTTGGCACTCGTCGTTCGTCCCCGCGTGGATAGGCCCAAAGGGCCTGGAGGAGTACGAGGCTGTTGAACTCCTACACTCCACATTCCCCCTGCTGCCCATGAATGGGAACTGCCAAGCTGCGCACGTCAAGTTTTTGGAGGATCGTCGTGTCTTCTCGGAGGAGGACGATATTTTGCGCGAGGGTACGACCCTGGGCGTAAAGTACAGCCTCTAACAGACCCACCCTCCCTCTCCTCCCCTTGCACCACTGTCCTTCCCTGCTTCTTGCTATCGTGATATCTTGCTTTCTTCTGCTCTCAAACTAATGTCGCTTACGTGCTATCTTCCGCTTTCTTTATCTCTCTGTCGTTTCCATCGATCTTTGCGGCCAGTTTGCTCCTAATACACATGCATACGTTGCCCAACTTCCGTCCCCAGTGCTGTCTGAGAGGAAAGAGAAACATGGTTGCTTACCGTTCCAAACCTGAGGTAGTCGGATACGTCCAAATAAAAGTAATACGACACATCTACGTCGAGCGCTGGGTTTGACTCCGAGGAGAGAGTTGCTGCTGTGACTCTGGGAGAGGGAGGGCATGTGATGGGCCGGAGGGGAATTAGCGCGCTCAGAGCCCTTGTTGCGACGAGGCCTTTGTCGCGACAAAGACCCGCTCCAAATATTGTTGCAGACTCTTGACGAACTCTTAACTCTTACAGGGATACTACTTTAGAGTCTGCATTTATGCGGTAGCAGCACCCGCGCGGCCCCCGCCAACGCGCAACGGCGCAACGCGCGGCGCAAAAGGAGAGAGCAAGAGGTTCGGCCGGAACAGGCCCGATCCAAACCTTCCGCGCGCCAAGATCCCGGGGCCGGCGCAAACCTTAATTCAACCTCCATAATTTATGGATAATTATCCTGGTCACGCCAATACATTCGGCCGACACCTTCGACCGAGCCAAACCCTGAGCCCGCAGTCTGCGCCGCTCTCTGAAGCCTGCAACCCAAGTCTGTTCTCGGCGCTCAAGCCTTGACCCCCGCGGGGAGAATTCTGACCAGACGTGCGGCGAGGTTTGGTCCCAGCGCTTGCCGGTCTGATCAAGCCAGTTTCGCTTTTGATCAGACGGCCGCGCGCGCTTGACCCAGCAAGCGCGCTCTTGATCAAACCTGGCACGAGTCTGATCCCCCCGAGACCAGTCTTGACCGAGGTGTCTCAGGTTTGAAGGCGCGCGTTGCAGGTCTGTTCGATCCTATATTTTTTGAAAAGGACGCTGTTTTGACCGATTTTATTTTTTGTGCATTCTACAAGACATACGTAGAGCCGACGAGCGGTGAGTGGCACAGTCGTGATTGCGACGAGAAGCAGAACGCCAGAGAGTGTGCCGCCCAAGTTCAGGAGCAAACCACCGTATGCGAAGAATCTCAACGTCGTATCTGATGGACGGCCTTCGTCATTCGGGAGGGCACCCAGAAGTTGGGCCTGTACTCCGGCGAAAAGTACCGTCTACGATATGATGGTTGAGCTCTCACAAGCTCAGTGATGACGTAAAATGCACGTACGATCACTCCGATCGCTTGTAAACGCGGGAGCCAGCTATCCACGGCCGTCTTCGGCGCAACTGGGAGGGTATCTGGACCCGATATCAGTCTAGAGAACTTCACATCCTGCGCTGGCGGCGTCACATACAAGACAAGGGATCAAGTTCGCTATCATCCATCGCCAGCGGATTAGCCACTATCAGAGCTGGGAGGGTCACGTACGACGAACTATGAGGATGGCTGCCGACATACTTATACTCCTGCCACGGGAACCAATGCAGAAGGTCCGGGCCCGGGCCTGTTCGCAGTGCGCGCACGCTTCTTATGGTATATTGTACGCGAGTACCGTGGCGTTCCTAAGCTAGAAGACGAGGGAAAGAGCGCTGAGGTGCGGACTCAGAGTGAGGAAGCAATGTTTATAAACTGGGATGACCTTCGAGCGTAGGGTTGACTACCCCCCTTCGCATCTAATGGCGCGACCGCCTGGAGGTGGCATGCCTCGAACGTCACCACAACCCGACGCCTTAGTGCTTGATGTTCGGCGCAGGGTGATGGTCAAGGAGTTCCTTGCACAACATCAACAACATGATACAGCGTTCGCGCTCTCTATAGAGGCTATCGAGAAGAAGGCTACCATAGAGCATGTCCAGCGCGAGGCCGACGTAGCCGTTGTCCTGCAACGAATTACTATGCAGTACGACGACGCCGTTGCGCAGCGAAGGGCAAGATGGACGGCAGCTGAGCAGCTGATGCGCGAGGCGAGCACGGTGCGCGAGAATCGACGAACCGAGACTGCGAACGCGATCGAGCAAGGGCGTCAGTTGACTGCCGTCAACACGCTGGAGGGTTGGACATCGGCAGCTCGGCGGGGCATTGCACAACTCGAAGAGACGGCGGTCGTACATCTCAACGAGCTTGATGCACGCCTAGCTGCTATCCTTTCCTCCTCCACCATCACAAGGAGTGCTTCTATGGGCGATACTCGTGATGCAGGATACTGGCTACCCCTGAGCCTCCCAAGCAGCAGTTTGCAAAACATCTTGTAAGCATGTCCGTCGTCCATGGCATCCATGCAAAGACGCTCACCACCCGCTATAGCCCACTCGAGTCAATCCAGATGTCCCGTCCTCGTCAACCTGTGCTAGACGATGAGAGCGATGTTCCCGCAGGAAACGTTCGCTACACGAGAGAAGAGCCGCCTTCTGTTACAGAGATGGCAACCAGGGAGACGAGGCACCGAATTCCAGAGCAGCAGCCCACTCATCCGCCTCAGGAGTACGATACAACCAGCTTCAGCAAGCTATCCAAGCAAATGGAGGTGGCATTTGCACAAGCACAGACTATACGACACGACAGATACGTCGCAGTCCAGTCGCGATTCAACGACATGACCACTGCTGCAGTGGATCGCCCATTCGCGTCCAAGCGGTCCAGGCTCAATGACCACTTTCGGGACTTCGTACGCAGATTGGCGGTCGTGGAATTCGAAGATGCTCAACTACTGGCGGTCGGCGGGGCGGTCGCAAGGTTCAAAGCGATGGAGGTGTCCCGCAACGAGCTATTTGCCCAATCCGGGTACTCCATTATATTGACTCTCGAGAAAGCCATGGAGCGCGTCATGCGCGCAGCAGAAAGAGTCGAGTTACGCATGCTGCAAGCCGGCGTGTTGCGTAGACCACCTCCAGGGTTTGCGGGTAGTATGCCTATGGGTATGCCTCCGAGTCCTCCCCCTCCCAGGGGTATGCCTGCCCCTCCTCCGCTGCGGGACGGTTTCTACGGGGCAGCACCCGCACCGCACCGTCAGTCCGCCCCTTCGTGGCGCATTGAATCCCCGGCCCCAGTAGTAAGCTCTGCATTATAAGAAACTTGCAGAATCTGATTCTAAACGAAGTCGGGAGCAGCCATCTCTGGGTTGATAAGAGGCATGTTTCGTAACGCCGATCGTCAGTCACGTCCAATAGTACCAGCTAGTGTGAGCGCAGCATTCCTGGCAAAACCAGATTCCGACTAACATAGCCAGACTATGCGGCCCACGGCTATACTCGACACGGAACCTCAGCGCTTTTATACGGCGCAGGCAGATCGTATGACGCGATTCGACGAGAGTCAGGCTGCCCGGCTTGACGACTCGGCCGCCTGCGAGGGCAGACGCAGAGCCAGATTCGAGCAGATCAAGGAGCGCCAGTGCGAAGAAGCGCTCCAAGAGGAAAGTAAGAGATGGTTCGAGTTCGAGGACGCACTTGCGGAAATACGCAGGAAGTGGCAAGCTCGAGAGGTCACCCGTGCCGAGACATTTGAGGACGCAATCGAGCAGTTGGGAAGACTATTCCGGGAGTCGCAGGAAGAGCGTTCGTCCCGGGTTCAGGCGGCCGTCGACAGCGCAGACAACGCATGCAGTGCCGCAGTCGGGAGGGCTACTGACGCATTAGGTGCCTTTATCGATGCCATTGCGAAGAACGGGTTCGCCGTGGCGGACCCGGTCATATGCATGTAGTCAATGGGATAGGCATAGAGGCGTCTTCCATAGCCTCTAGACGGCAAGCTTGGATAGGTTACGACAGGCCGTGCATAGAGAGTAACATGTGCGCATTTAAAGCCATTCTCGAAACGGTGCCATGGTGGTGGAGTGGAAGAAAGCCGCAAATGAAGCTGTAGCTCCGCTCCTTTTCCCTTTTCTTTGATCTTTGTCGACAGATCTGCGTTATCCATTCTCTCGATTCCAAGGCCGTCGAGATGTGAGACCTCTGTGCTCTGCAAATCAGGACCTGCTCTGCATCTGGTTCGCGCGCTTCGCTATGTGTCAACACCGGACCGAACTCTCGCTTCGCTTCCCACTACGACCAAGCCATGAAGACGACAGACCCAGCACAAGAGGCCATGCTCAAGGCGTTCCAACAGCAGCGGCAAGCGATGAACATTGCGTTCTCCAAGCAGGAAGACGAGTTGGCCGCTGGGCATCGCGACCGCCAGAAACGGGTTGCCACATTCGTCGACTCGCTCGCAAAGGCTTCCGAAACCACGCGGGCTAGGCTACAGTCAGACTGGGACCAAGAGGTCGCGCGGCTGCGTAAGCAGAGTGCCCGGAGCCAGGACAGTCGACGGGATCGCGCGTCGCAGGACGCAAATGCGCACGATGCACTTGCATCTCGCACACTGAGAGGCTGCCAGGATTTCGCGAACGAGTCCAACAAGGAACGCAACACGGCGTATGACAGGGCTCTCGAGGAGTTGTACGCGCTCTGCAACCGCACTTTGGGCGACAACAGCAGCCACTCGGCGAAGTTACCACAACTCAATGGCCGATCGTCTCGTCCGAGCGTGCTGCTCAAGGACCTGCTGAAGTTCGTCGTCTCGCTTTTTAATGTTCTCGCCCCTGACGCCTCTAGAACTATCCGCGTTGAGCTCGAGCTTCCCGATCCGCCTCCCAAGTCGCGCGATGCTGCAGGCAATGATCTCAGGGTGCCCGGTACTCAAGACTCCGTTATTCGCGCTTTGAATCATCCAGTGGACACGGGGGCTCTCCCAGATCCGGATCCAACGCAACGTGGCGATCCGACGACAACCCAACCCCTCGATGCTCCGCCGTCGTTCTTGGAGGAACTGGACACCAAATTTGCGAGTGACCAACAATTCCGCGAGGCGTATCATGCGTCGGCAGAGGAACAATCCAGCAATGCGCTTACTCGGTGGAACAACGAAGTCGCCAACACGCGCGGTCGGCTAGACAGCCTCTTCGATTCCTTTACCCATTCTGTAGTAACTCCTCAGAGCCAGTCCAGCTCGAAGAGTTCAGCCCGGTGGGACTCATTTTACAGCGCCGAGCAGCGACGCAATCAAGAAGTACTCGCTGTGTTCAGGCGTGCTGTTGCGGATACAGAGGGCACGATTCATCGCGCTGTCAGCAGTGTCCGGCTCCTTGAGTTTCGTGCCGCGAGCATGAATATGTAGGCTCTTCCCCCTTTAGCCGAAGTCCCGCTCACGTACTTTACAGCTCTACAGTAACGCAGAAGGCAGAGCCCAGAAACCCATCTCCGGTATCGCACGGCTTTGTCGGCACTGGGTACACAGTGATCCCTCCTTCAACTGCCACCGCTGCTTTGCTAACACTCGCTTAGGACCTCACGCCCAGGTACTACAGTCGCAACGTTGGTTCAACAGTACGTCGTTCACCGTGCAGCGTGAACTCCTAGCCCAACGCATGCGTCTTTCAGCCCACCGAACGCAAGTCATTTCCAGCATGTGGTATGTCAGCAAATCTGCACTCTACAGGACTTAGTCTGACGAGTTATGTGTTTGGGAAGGAACCGTCATACGGATACGGACCCGGGACCATGATGTAAGAAACCCCCACGAGTCGCGTCGCTAACGTCCTGAACCTCACCCAGCATCCCGCGAGAATCGCCTCGTCATGTGAGTTTGTACTACGCGTTTGGAAGCCACTGACAATTCCTGCTCGTTACGCCATGCGTAGCCCGAGACGCGTGCAAGTTCCGTCGAGCCATTCCACCCCCCACCGCCCACTGGATACTAGTTAGTCCTCAATCTCAGGCTATACTCTGTCCTGACATCTATCGCTTCGTTATAGCGGTCGTCCTTATCCCTCAGTACGTATCAGTAAATTCTTTAGAGAACCATTGAATTGCTGATACGATCGCCCAGAATAATCCTGCTAATAGCTATCCGATGGGCGTCACTCTGATTGATCCACCACCGATGCTGTGAGCAAATTCTGTGCACCGTCGCGTACTCGACCAATACGTATACCACTTCAGTCCTCCCGGATTAATACCGCCGAGCCCACGACTGTATCCTGAGAGGATGGGGTCACCTCTAAGCTCACATGGCCATACAGCTTCGCCTGAGCTCTCTCTCGAGTTCACTTTGGCGCAGACGAAGCGCCAGCAGGAGTTCGACGCCAGTCAGAACGAGAGGCGCCTGACGAGCACGGCGACTGAGGCGAGACGCGCCCACGACTTTGCGCTTGCCCTTGTGCGCTGGAAGGTAGAGACGGACGCGGACGAGCTCGCACGCAAGGCGAAGTTCGCAGAAGCGAGTAACGCGGCGCGTGATGCGTGGGCGCAACACGAGGAAACGTTAGAGAGGGACTTTCAACTCGCACAGGAGATGATTTCGACCGCATTCTATGCCGCGAACGAGGCGCGAGAGAAAGCTTTCGTCGCGGCCTTGCGAAAGATCAACGACAAAGTATACTCTGTTCTTGACGAGGTCATGTTCGCCTTTCTCGCCCATCTCCACAACTGAATGACACACACACACGTGCTTTCCACTTTCTCTAGCCAACGATGCCGGTTTGTCCGATAAAGATATTCATACAGACGGACGGTCGCTATGTATGATCGATGAGAGATTGATGATGGGGGAATCAGGAATGAATGCCCTTCCAACTGAGAAAGAAGCAACGGGACAAGCAGAGAGAGACAGAGAGAGAAAGACAGAAGAGACACGGAACGAATGCAGCGAGACAAGACGGAAGGAGCGAGGGATAGAGGGGACGCGCGTCGGACAACAGGCCGTAGGGAGGGACGAAAGCACAACACACACACACGTACACCCACCGTATCCACCTACACGGGAAAACGTGCTCTACACGGCGCTACCAATCGGAGCCAGAGCCCTCCGAGTTGGCGCCGTCGCGCCAGTCTGTGCTCTCGAGCCCGGCTTTACTAACGCGCCGCGTGGGTTGCAGGGTGCGCTCATCGACCGGCGCGCGACGTTGATGCCTATACCGTCCACTGGGGTCCTTCACCTCCATGTCCTCACCAGAGTCTGCGAAGGCCGCGAGATACTGCGGTACACTGCTATCGCTCATCTGCGGAGGCAGACTCTCGCGAATATGCGCTGGTCTCCTTGGAGGTGGTGCAGCGGACGCAGAGGAGCCGAGGGAAGTGACGCCGACGGACTTGCCGCCGAGCTCGCGCTCCTCGAACGTCATGAGCTCGGAGACGAAGCCGATGTTGGGCGAGATGCCTTTGCGCCGCTCGAGCACGAAGGCGTAGGCGCGCGAGAGCGTCCAGTGGTTCGCGTGGATGAGGTACGCCATGACTGCTGTTACGGAACGCGACTTGCCCGCTTTGCAGTGCACGTACGTCGCACTCGAGTGTAGTCGCGCGTCATCTAGAAATTGTACGGTTCGGTTCCAACCTAACACAGAGGCGGACCACTTACCGAGGAACTTGCACACCTCCTGCACGCCGCGCGCAATGTTCTCCTCCTCGACGGTATCGCGGATCGGTATGCGCATGTACTTGTCGAAGCGCTCGCGCAAATGTAAACCATGGTCGTCGTCACATTCAGCGGCGATGTTGAGGATACGCTTGATGCCATGCTCCTCAAGCGCCGCAACGTGCTCGGGCAGCGTGACTTCCGGTCCGAGAAAGAGGAAGTTGGGGAGAATACAGCTGATGATGAACTGCTGTGGCATCTCCGCGCTGTCGGGCGTACTCAATGTGCTCAACGGGCGTGCTGTCGGCGGGCGGTAGTCGTCATCGTCGTCGTTAGATGAAGACGACGAGTCGGTAGAACTCGATGTGCTGGACGCGGAGCCCCAGTCGAAGCGCGAGGCGGTCGAGCCGAAGTTGGTATTGAGCGATGTCATCTCGGTCGAGATGGACGGGAACGCGGACTGCGCGCGCTCGTGGTGCAGCGCGCCGGGGGACGGCGGCGCGAGTCGTGGGACGTACAGCGGGCCGCCGCGCGGTTGCGGTGGACCGTCCATTGAGCGCCCGGGACCGAGCATCGAAGGAGGCGCGCCGGGGAAGCGCTCGCCCTTTCCGCGTACCGCACTTGCGGGACCATCGTCGCCGCCCAGGTTCATTCGCAAAGAGAGCTTGGGCATGCCAGGGTTTGGAATACTCGGGTGTGCAGACCCGACGCGCTCGGCAGATGGGCGGTGGCGCAGCGAAGAAGTGTCTAGCGAGAGCGTTTTGAGGCTCGGCACGCGCGGGCGGGGCGCGATGGAGAGCGCTGCGGGTCCTGGAGAGGGCGGCGGGGCCGGGATGTCGAGACGCAGTCCTGCGGGCGCGCCTGGTGTGCGCGGTGTCGGTGGACGAGGGGAGGGGATGGGCGAAGGCGTGCGGTCGTGGTCGATGAGGGTGCGGGTGCTCCGAGCCTATCATGTGCATAACCGATTTAGACAGGAAAGCGGGATTAGCAACGAAACGCACCTGTGCGAAATCCGTGCGCAAAATAAAGGCACTGCCTACAGCGCTCGGTTGCGGTGCACCGCCCAGACCGGCGCTTGGATGGCGCTCGAGAGCGATGCGAGGGGGCTCTACGAGCTGTGGGTTGGGGTCGCCGGTCTCGAGATGGGACTCGAGGTCTGGGAGAGACTTGACGAGCGCGAAGCCGCCGCGGAGGAACGTGACCTGGCCGTGGATGGGCGCGAGGACGGGCTGGAGGACGGAAAGCAGAGTCCAGGCTGTGGAGGACATGTCGCGCTCGTCCATCTCGTCGTCGAATATGACGACGCAGCGATCCCAGACGTCGTTCTGTCCGGCGTCGCGCATGAGATTGTCCCATATGTCGCGGGCTGCGTCTGTGGTGATGTAGTGTCTGAGGGCGTCGAGGGACTTGAAGCCGCCGCCTGGTTTCTTGACGCGCTTGAGGATGAGTGAGGGGATGGAGAGGTTGATGCTGTCTATTACGCGGTGGGCGAGGAAGGCGGGCAGCGGGCGGGTGTCGAGCATGAGCGGGCGACGCGTGGTGAGGTCGAGGCCGTGGAAGAGCTCCCTGGGATGGATCCCGCCCGCGTCGTCCTGCGCGGGGGAGAGCGAGCTCTGGGGCGTCGCGTACGCCGGGGAGAACGGCGTGGGCGAGAACTCGTCGATGGGCGTGTAGTAGACGCTGCCGGGCGTGCTGGGCGTCGACGACGCATTCGAGTCCGAGCGCGCTCTGGTCGACGACGAGGGCGAGCCTGTGCCTATCGGACGCAGCTCCAGATTCTGTCTGACGGATTTCCTGAGCTGCTCGAGCTTGGCGAGCTCCTCGAGCACGGGGTCGTTCGGCGCGCTCTCGCTGTCGACCAGCGGCAGGTCCACTGACGGCGCGTGCGAGTGTCTGCTGGGAATCGCCAGCCTCGTCGGTCGTCCATTGCTCGTCATTGCCCCGCGCGTCGTCGTCGTGTGCGTGCTCGTCGTGGTAGCCGTCGTTGCCGTCGTCGCCGTCGTCGTCGTAGAGACCAGTGGGTAGAATTTCCTAATCGGTGCACTCCGCTTGAATTTAGACTCCATCCCTCTCGTCCCAACACCACCTCCAAAGGCTCGTCGCTGCCGCCGTCGTCCGCGCCGCCCCTCTCGTCGTCGTCGAACGCAATGTCGCTCTACAAACGCACCCACAACTCCCACTCCCAGCCAGAGCCAGATCTCGTCCCGCAAGAATACAGAGCAGACGCAGAAAAACTCAAAGAGCTCTTCCCAGCCTGGACCACTGCGGGTCCGTCGTCCACTCGTCACCGTTCTCGTCGCTGACGGCGTCGTTGCAGACATTGCGTCCGTGCTCGCCGAGGTCAACGGCGACGTCACGCTCGCAGCCACGCGCATCTCGGAAGGCACGCCCACCGCGCGTTGCAGCTCGCCATTCTAACTCTACGCGCAGGTCACGCCGAGCAATGGGGCACAGCGACCCGCAAGAAGGACAAGAGAGCGTCGCACCAGGCTGCCCCAGCGTCCCCGCAACTCGGCACCGCCCAGCGCGGCGCACGCGGCGGCCGCGGAGGTCCGCCCACAGCTCGCGGCGGTCGTGGAGGCGGCGCGCGCGGTGGTTTCCAAGGCAGAGTCAACGGTCACGCAAAGACGGACTCGGTCTCGAACGCGCACGCGACTTCGACTCCAGCCTCTTTCGCCGACTCCCCCGCCCCCGCTCAGGACCTCTCTGGCTGGGGCGCTGACCCTGCTCCTGCCCCCGCCGCGTCTTCCCTGGATGCCTGGGGTGCCGCGCCTGGCCCCGACCTCGCTGCCCCAGAGCCGGCTGCCCCCGCGACGCCCGCCCTCAACGGTTCCGCCGCAGCCCACTCGCCAAAGGTTCAACAGGCGCCGGTCCACAAGGCACCTACCAAGCCCGCGGCCTCCAAGCTCTCTTGGGCCCAGATAGCACGGTACGAACATTGCATTGTCTTCGCACGGTCTAGCGGCGCGGGATCTAACTCTACTGCATAGTGCGCCAGAAAAGCCAAAGCCGGTCCCGCCGCCGCCCGTCGCTGCACCGGAGCCCGCTCCGCCTGCCCACATACCGGAGGAACCAGAGCAGGCGACGGGCTGGGAGGAACCTACCACCGTACAGACTCATGCTTGGGAGGAGCCAGAGCCGCCCGCGCAGGCCGTACAGGACGACAACGACGGCTGGGTCACGACTGAGCATGTCACATCTCTCCCGCCGCCCACCACCCCAAGCGTGGTTCCCGACGCATGGGACAAGCCCGTCTCTCCTCCCCCGAAGCAAGAGGAGCATGTTGCTACGCCCTCTCTCGTCACGGATGCGAGTGGTTGGATCTCGTCTCCTCCGCCTCCATCCGAGACGCCCTCGACCACCCTTACTTCCACAACGACGACAACGGTCACGACCGCGACAACCGCCATCTCGTCGCCGCCTGGTCTCGCCCCAGCAAAGCCCTCTACGCCTTCCGCTGGTCATCGTCCGAACGTTCCTCGCGGCGGTAGCGCACGCTTCAAGAACGTTCCGCTCGACACTCCCGTCATCATGCCTGGCGGACACGGTTCGCCGTACACGGGCCCCATTACTGAGCGCTTGGGTATGCAGTTCGGCAGTCTCAGCCTCGGTGGCGAGGAGATCACAGCGCCAGATGCCAGGTATGTTGCAGTTTTTCCTGCTTCGCACGCGTGCGCGAAGGATTCGCGCAAAGATCCCGCGGGTGCCTTGCGTGCCGCGCCGATCCCGCGGCATGCATGCACGCGTGCTTGCCTTCTTCGTCAATATGAGCTGACGATCCACGTTCTTCTTTCTTCGCAGCCCGGAACCGCCTCAGCAGGAGATGAAGCCGCCTGCACCCGAGCCCCCAGCACCGGCGCCTGCTCCGGAGCCGCCCGTCCAGGCTGCGCCAATCCCGGCGCCTGCACCTCCCCAACACCAGGCGCCGCCTCCCGTGCCGATCCAGCAGCAACAGCCACCTGCGCCTGCTCCCGCGCAGCCGACACCTCTGCAACAACCCCAGCCCCAGGCGCAGCCGTCGCATCTGTTCCAGCCTCACCAGCAGGGCTTCCAGCCGCTCCAGCAGACGCTCCAGCAACAGCAGCTCCAGCCCCTGCAGACGCAACAGCCGTTCGGTGCAGCTTCCAACCAGCAGCAGCAGTACTCGCAGCAGCCGCAACAGCAACACTCCCACCATGGCAGCATCAGCGCGGGTGGGTATGGCGCGCTCCAGGATCATCATGCGAGCCAGCACTCGCCTTTCGGTGCTGCTCGTATGCAGCAGCAGGACCAGCACGCGTACTTCCAGACCCCGCCGCCGCAGCCTCAGCCGAGCAACGCGGACCAGTACGGTGGATTCTCGCCTCTCGGACCTGGGATGCACGCCGGCTTTGGACAGCAGCACCAGCAGGGCATGGGTCTGGGTGGTATGGGCGGTGGTATGGATTACTCGGGCTACGGAAATGCGGGTGCTGGTGGAGATCGCTTCTACGATGCGTATGCGCAGCAGAACTCGTTTGGTGGACGCGGTGGCGTGAACGCGCTTGGCCAGGACGATGTGGCGAAGGGTCTGTCGGGTTCCGCACAGGGTGCAGGAGCTGGTCAGGCAGCACCTGCTGGGCCGGGGAGCCAGCAAGCGCAGCAGCAGCAACCACAGCAACAAGCGGGACAGGCAGCGCAACAGCAGCAGCAGCAGCCGTACACGGCAGCCGCGTATGCCGCGCACCCGTACTACAACCCGTACATGATGCAGTCCGCCGCGTTTTACGGCCAGCCCGCGCCCGGTGTTGGGATGGGTGGTGTCGGGTACGGCGCACCGCAGCAGTATGTCAAGTATCCGCCTGCGCACACGCTTGCGCCCCCTCCGCGCGTCGGCGGTGGCATGGGCATGTATAACCAACACACTGGCGCTTACGGTGCCGGCGGCTTCGACGACGCGTACGGCGCCCCGCAAGACGCCCGCTTTGCTCCTCAGCAGACGCAGCAGCCTGTGCCTGGACAGCAACCCCCGCAGGCGAGCAAGCCCGCTCAGGACCGCTTCGCCGCTGCGGCGGACAAGCCTGGCGCTGGCCCGCAGACGCCGACACGCGCGCAGCCGTTCTTCCCTGGTGCGCAGGGACGCTTTGCGCCGCAGACATCCGCGGCTGGCGGCGCGGGTAGCGCGCTGGGTGGATTTGGCGCGGCTAACCAGAGCAATGTCGGTGTTGGGCTCGGTGGATACCCCCAGAGCGGCGGCGTGCAGGACCAGCAGCAGCAGCAGTTCTATGGCGGGTACCAGCCGCGCCACCAGCAGCAGTACTGGCAGTAGGGTTCTCGGACCTAGCATCTACTTTGTCGTTGTTCGTTTTTCTTCCTCTCCCTCATACTCAACGCTCAACCACATCATCATCAATCTTGCAACTCTCTCGCCGCACCTAACCTCACTCCGCGTTTCCTTCTTCAGAAAGCTTACCAACCAGTGTTGCACTCTCACCTCACCCATGATGAATTGAATGTACCAGTACGCGCTTTAGCAACTTGGCTCGCTCCGTCCTCCTGCTGCTGCTCTTTCTTCGTACCAATCCCGTATATCTCTCGCGCTGCTATTACTCTTTTGTTGCCTCTCCTCTGCCTCTCCTCTCGTGTCGTCTTTTGCCCTTTGCTTGTCCTGGCTGCCGTCGGTCGCGACGAGAAAAATACATACAGTCACGGCTCTCAATTCGTGAACTTGTGCGTTCGGCAGTGGATAGTGATGATCTTATCAAAGAGAAGCTATGTGACTATGCAGGTGAGACAACCCGAAGACTCGGGTGTAGGGATCGTTTGCTATATAACAGCATCCCTCTCGATCATTGCATCGGAGCGGAACGGTCCACTTGCACTGTGGCGCACGACGGATAGAAACCAACTGGGAGTGTGCTGTCTGCCACTTTCTGGTTCCGTCTGGTTTTTTACTCAGGAAAAAAATGCCCTATGTCCGGTTCCCAGTGGCGGTAATGGCGGCGAAGTGTTGTTTTGTGTTTTGGACCACTTTTGTTGTTAAGCATTCCAACCGGGCGAACTTCAGCAGCGCGGTGCCGGAAGCAACTGCAATACACTGGCGCCGGGTCCGCATTACTTTCAGCCGATGACCGGCTGCTTTTTCACGAACAGTCGATCACCGGCTGTTTTCGGGGCCTGCTGGTTTACCGAGAACATTACCGGTACTGGTTGATCCAATGGAATCATGGAATTCGGAATATGGAAAGCTTCTGTAGTGTATGAACCCCTTCAAAATATAATACTGTATTGTTCCATTGGAGATGTATAGGATTAATTCACTGATATACATTGACCTATCCCACATGGTGTGCAGGGCATGCAGCCACTAGCTGTGCACTGCAATGTCGCAAAATCGACAAGAACCTGATCATGCCTGACGCCCTGATCAGAGTTTTGGATGCCCCGTTCAGGCTCGGTCAGGCTCGGTCAGAGTTCTCGCATCCCGGATAAGGCCACCTCAGGCTTTGTCAGGAACTCAACTACCTGATCAAGTTCCTTCAGTTAACAGAAATATGCACTAGGATGTCACAGCTCGTAAAGCATTGTGGGATGTGACACAGCACACTGGTCCACAAATGCTCAGGAGCAGACAAGAAGCAGCGCCGCTGCCGCCATGGATCGTGACAGGCGCCTAAATTGCTGTTGGTGCAAAGGAGAGCGTATGCCGCAAGATAAACCCCTGAGATGGCCTCTGCTACATTCACTAAGGTGTACCCATTAATAGTGGGTTGTAAACTTATGGGCGGGAGCTTGATTTCGCCACACCAGGAAACGACATATAGCACTGCTCGTGCATACGGGAAGAAGCTCTACAGTAACTCAGTGGCTCCATGCGAGGCTTCACACTGAATGGCAGCATCATGGTTGCTGGTTCGAGTCCCCCTAAGTGCAATAGATATGTCCTGAGTAAAGAAAATCCTGTGTTTCAGAAGTAAGCAAGACAATTGGCCGAAGTTGTTCGCTGACAAGCGGTGTGGGGCGCAAAAGAAAGCAGCGGCGTGTTCGGGCGTGGAGTTTCAATGTAGATACAGGCGGCCGAGAGCACCGAAAACAGAGATTCCAACACTCCCACCTGATTGAGGACGCGGGGAACAAGAAAGAAATAGTCGCTCCCACCAAATCTAACACTCAGATTCGAAGAGTGTTGCTGATGTCGAGAACGGAGGGGTCGAAGTTAGCGTTGTCAAGGTCGGAGTCGAGTCGCCCAAAATTTGCGAACGCAAGGCCAGCATGTTCAGCGGCGAGGTTGGAGCGAGTAGGCGGAGGAGAGTATGGATTAGCAACAATCCAGTCACGAACATGTTGCGGCATATCCAGCATGCAGCGCGCGGCAATATGACCTGAGCGGCTGCAGCGGTGACAATTGTCGGTGGTAGTGTCGCACCAGGTGAAGTTGCGCGAGTCAACGCGACCGGGGTTAGGCGTGGTGCGCGCGGAGGACGGAGTACGAGAGGAGTTGCGCATGCCGCGAGCAGCAAGACCATGCTGGGGACCGGCCTTAGCGGAAGGCTGCGCGTTGCCAGCGGCGCGGAGGAGCATCTTGACCTCTTCGAGCTTGGGCTCAGTCCGCTGGGTCACGATATTGGTGCGGATCGCATGGAACGATGGGTCGAGACGCATGAGCAGTACGTCCTTGAACTCGTCGTCAGAGATGGTAACACCAAGTGCGGTGAGACGAGCCTTGGCCTCTGTGACGGCATGAATGTACGCATCGATTGGGAGGGAAATGTCGTGCTCGACGGCGTAGAACTCCTCGCGTGCGTGGATGCGCGAGAACATGCTCGGCATGTCAAAGTGCACCTTGAGTTTGGCCCAGGCATCGGACGCGGTGTCGCAGTCATCAACGAGATAGCGGTACTCAATGTGAATCTTGCTCCACAAATACGGGAGCGTGAGTTCGTCCATGCGAGCCCAAGTTGCGAGCGGCGCGGTGTCGGTGGGCTTGGTGCCGGAGACGATGCCACTAAGGCCGAGCGCCTTGAAGTACATTTTGGCGGCCTTGGCAAAGGTCTGCCAGTTGTTGTCGTCGAGGACGGGCACCTCGTTGAGAAGGATGTTGGAAGAAGCAGGGATGGTGGCGGAAGACATTTTTTAAGCGGGTGGAAAGATCGGAAAATCGGACGGGCAGATTTTGCAGATCACAGACGGATGGCACAGATCACAGATCACAGACGGACGCACAAGGCTAGGAAAGCAGGGCAAGGCGGGGCTTATAACCTGTTCGCTGACGAGCGGTGTGGGGCGCAAAAGAAAGCAGCGGCGTGTTCGGGCGCGGAGTTTCAATGTAGATACAGGCGGCCGAGAGCACCGAAAACAGAGATTCCAACAGAAGTAAGAATCTCTAGGCAGAAAGTAAGTAACCCCAGTAAGAAACTACGGTACAGGAGTAAGAAAGGACTGAGAGGTCCATACAGCTAATAGCCCTGTGGGACACAGTCTCTGATGTCATTTGTTCAGACTGCGTCAGACCGACTCAGACCCGTCAGACTGTGTCAGGCTTTCGGAGTCTGACGGAACTCAATCTGGTCTCAGACAACATGATCAGAGCCAATCTCCTGAAAGAGTCTGATGCTATTGTATCATACCTGACCGTACTGGTTATGGTACTTGGGGATTTTGCGACAAATGGTGCAGTATCACCAACTCCAGAGGTTATTGTTTCTTGGTGGTGGTGGTGGTGGGAGGGGGGGGGAGGGGGACGCCCATATCTTGAATACCTGCAGGAGTATTTCCGTGCGCATCAAGATACTCTAGTTGACAAACATCGCTGTGAGCTGCCATCCAGAGCACTCAGGTAGGGTGCTCACCGAGCAAATGCTGGTGAATATCGGCAGGTAACGACTGGTTCATGGCAGACATGATAGTGTTCTCCTTCTTGAGCCACTCGTTGACAAGGTCCTGGTACGTGTCGTCGTCGAGCTCGTATTTTGCGATGTCCTTCTTCCACCACTCCAGCGCAAGCGTCTCCTCAGTACTGGGCTTCAACAGGACGTTTTATGATTGGTTTGGTGGGAGCAGAAGGCGTGACAGGTGCTTTCACACATCCTGTAAGGTGTTTTTGCGCGCCAGGTACTGCTCCATCAGGTTGCGGTAGGTCATCCAGTTGGTGCCTCCAACCTTTAGTTTGGGCAGAATACCGATCTTCGAAGAGAACATCTTGCCAGACATCCCGTGGCAGGGCTCAGTAACCTGTCAGCACGTCAGCGTCAAGCGTAAGAGTCAGAAGGCTGAATCTATTCCTGCTCCGCAAACGGACAGAACAATGTGAGCGTACAACATAGTAAATATGCTACATAGATGCATACGACAGGAATATATGCTAATAATGCTGACAGCAGTGATCGGTTGGGGTGACCGACCGGAGTGGTGGGGTGACGGACGGAGTGAATGAGAGAGAGACAATGTCTGACAGCAAAAAAGGGGATGCCTGAATGAGCTGTAACCAAGGGCTATCTGGGTGATTCGGGGCAAAGTGGAGTGTTTGAGAGAATGGGATGCCTGTCTAGACGTGACTGGAACATATGTGCACCACAGGGTAAGGTATTGAAGCTGCTGTTGGGGGTTGTAAGGGTGACCACTGAGGTAGAGGCATGGGCTATTGAGGCATGATGAGTGTCTGAAGCTGCAAGAAAGAAACAAGAAATGGGAGGTCTGTCTAAGAACCGAACCGTTCCCGACAAAGGCATGGGTTGAATGGGATGGGGAAGGTCAACATGCTCCAAGCTGTGCTCTATTACGGTGTCGATTTGACTATAGTATGTGGCTGTGCAGAAAATACCTTGGCATCAAATTCCGGTCACTTTCAAACTCATAAACTGGAGCATTGGTGCACTATTTCCATTTTAGGAAATTTTCAGGCACGGGAATGCCGCCATTGAATAGCCACTGTTAAACGGAGCATTTTGGTATATAACATGTACAATATCCGATCACAGTTTAAGCCGTGACAGTTAGAAAGATAATCTGGGGTGTTGCGAGATTTTGGCCAAGTCCCTCAAAAAATGATTTGTGGGGGCTATAGATAGCACACATATGGATCAACTTCTAACTCCTCATTAGCTTGGTTGTATAGTATAGGTTTGGTATTGGCAAGGTTGTCGGTTCAACTCTCTGTTGCAGCTGACTTTTGGCATTTAATTTCTTGCCCACCCTTTAGAATTCTTGCCCTTAGAAATCTTGCCCTGCCAGATATTGACCTCGTGGCTCACATTTCTTGACCTCTGTTCTGAGATTTCTTGGCCTGTACCAGCGCATTTCTTGGCCGGTACCGGCCCATTTCTTGCACTGATTATATGGGATTCCGAGTCACCCGGTTAGGCCGGTACACTGTAAGTTACAACGAAACATCTACAGTCAGTGAGTCTACACAGACGGGGACTGTTGTACACACATCCTACGCACCTTACGCACACAAGAGTTGAATATGATAGACACGGGTGACAGTTTCCTCTACGTGATGTATAAGTGACAAGCCGTTGAGGTGGAGAACCCGCAGACTATGTACTTAGCCCCGTAACGGCCACTCAGCATCTTGCAGAACAATATGACGAATATTGTCAGGTGTGAAAACACTTGTGAATGGTTGCATATGGTCAATCTCGCCGTCTGGCGCGCTATGTTGCTCCTAGTGCAGTCCCAATTGTGACAGGCCTGTATGCAGAGCGGTGTGCAGCGTGCCAGCAGAAGCGCAGGACGTCTTCAGCGTTGACAGAGAGGCCAGCGCGCTGCTGTGGTGGCGGGCAATGTCAAGGTGGTGTGGGGATGAGGTGGTGGGGATGGTGATGGATGGAGGCAAGGAGGATTGGCAGACTTAGGATCATGAGCGTCAGTGACATCTCGACCAACAGCTGTACTGGGGCTATACTAGCGCTGTACTCGCCGGATACACAGGCCGTACAGAAGTTGTACTTCAAATTGTACTCGCTCGTACTACGTTTCCATTTGCGGGATACAAACGGAGTACAAAGTTTGTATGCTCCGGCCTCTACGCAGTGCTATTGTCCACCTCTCTCAACCTCTCAGCCTCGGTTGCAGGGGTTCAGTCACAGCCTATGGAGCTTGATGAGCCCATCTTTGAGCAAGGCGCACATACCCATTTCAAACTCTGCTTCTGGCACATTCCACTTCCGGCAAATTCCAACCCCCCCTGCCATGTTGTGTCCCCAGAGTCCATTTCTCAAAGGATACGCATACAACTTTGCATGCCCACTCCTCTGGCCCCTCTATGAAGGTTGACCAAGTTGTGGAGATGCAGGACCAGCCTATGTCTCACAGCTCACGCTCCAAGCTTGTGCGTGGTGATATTGATGGCCTTAAGGCTGCTCTTTCCTCTCACCAACCTCCAGCTGCTCTTTCCTCTCGCCCACCTCCAGCTACATCTGCTCCACCATCCGCTGTGACACCAGTGCCAGTAGCCTCTGCTGCAGCTCCTCCGTGTTTGAATGTTCGCAAGGACTCGTATACTGCTCGTGCTGCATCTACAACTCCTCAGCAGCCTCCACCAGCACAACCCTCCCCCTCGGCCACGCCGCTTGTGCACAACCACCCAGCTCGACTCATCCTTTGTGTCACTTCCCCAGCCACGGCTCGTCTTGCAGTTGCAGACTCTGTCCGCACGCGCAACACTATCAATGTGTATCTTGCTGGCCTTTCTACTTCCCGGACACCTCAGCTGCCTTTAGCTGTGTGAGGTGCTGGCGTGACTCACAGCAGCAATGCTGTGGTCTTTGCTGAAGCCTCACTCTGCGCGCATTGCATCTGCTTTCCTGCCTGAGCCGGCTGGTTATGTGCGCACCTCTCAGGACTCTGCCTGGTTCAAGGCAATCATTACCTCTGTTCCCACTTGCGTTGCTCCTGGGCAGCCTTTGCCCACTGCTCAACATCTCCAGGCTGAGTTGGATGGCAATGCTCACGCTTTTAGCTGGGCCGTGCCTCCTACTGGGCTTGGGGAACCCAAGGATAGCTCCGGTTCTGTTCTCCTCGCGTTTAGGTGCATGGAGGACTTGGAATTTGTACTTGAGCATGGGGTGTTCGTGTCCGGACACCCACTTCGCCCTTGTCGCTTCCGCGAGTCTACTCGGCCTCACCCTTGCTCCAACTGCTGCAGCCTCAAGCACTCGACTTGTGCCTGCACATTACAATCTCGCTGCGCTCTCTGCACCCAGGCGCACCTGACTTCAGCCCACCACTGCACTCAGTGCCTTGTGGTGGATGCTTGCAAACACATCCAGCCATGCTGCCCACACTGCGGACGTGGCATCGTATGTGCGACTCTGCCTGTCATGTCTGGACTCGCCGTCCAGCAACTAGGAGGAAGCGTGGGGGTGGCCGTCTGGCTGCTCCTGGCGAGTTTGAGGTTTCTTGAATTCGTCTGTTTCCTTTGTTTATACCATGTACACTTGCTGTTTCCTTCTGACTTCACGCTTATGTGCACCAATCCCGTCTCTCGCCTGTTAGACCCCCTATGTGTTTCCTTTTGGGTACTTGGGTAGCGGCTCTGTCCCTCCCGACCTGTTGCGGTCAGCAGGGTACGTGAGTACCCTGAGCCACAGGAATGGACACCCATGGCTCGCACAGCCCTATAACCACTCTCTCTGGAGGCCACCCGACTGTAACTGACTGTGCGGAGCCAGTGCCGGGGAGTGTAGGCACAGAGAGAGTAGCGAATCCGGGGGTCCAAAGTCGGACCGAATCCGGATTTGATGTCCTACACATCTACGGGGCACTCGCTGACAACCCCGAAGTGCAGGAGTGTTCTATAGGTGAGCCCAGGACGGCTTTCGTGCATAGGTACGCGCGCTGGAAGAACACCTGAGGTATGGAGGATGTACATTAGAACCTGGGGGTTTAGAATGACAAGACTAGAGTACATGATGAGTGAGACTCAGTCCTTATGTACTCTAGGGCTGAATAAGCGCATTACAGCCGTTAGCGCGATCCGTCTCGACTAGCACAGTCTCCGGTACCTCCTCGGGACTCTGGGCTCCCTACTCCACTATCTCCGCTTGACACACTGGCGACTGAAAGGTTGGAGAGATGGAATGCGAAGCCAATGGCAGCCTTCACAAGATGGAAGTGAGAGTGAGAGAGTGGACTCGAGCGCGTGAAGCAGAACGGGATCCGGTCTGAATCCGGTCAGCGGAACACGACCGTCTTGGTTCTGTATTGCTCACGGTCGTTAAATATCAAGAATTTCTCTCTCTCTCTCTCTCCGGACAGTCCACGTCGCTACAACATGGGCTGGTCATCCTGCTGCACCAAACTGTCATATGACAGTGCCGATGTGTCTTTGTCAGCAAGCAGCCAGGACGCTTCATTCTCTTTGGTTCTGCCTTCCAACAACCGGCCCGGGTCTTTGCCTTCAGACAGCGATGCCGACACAGACTGTTCATCCAATAGAACCCAGGCCTTGTGATCTGACTGCAAAGACAGCGCCGCTGCCAACTCTGTCAATCTGACGTACTCATGTGACTTGTCTCCCAGACGGCCTGCGAGATCCGAGTTGTTCCACTTGCGCTCGCCAGACGTTGCTCCACGTGACTATGCACAACTACGCTCTTGTCTTCCTACATGCTTTCCTATTTCTTCGAGGCACAGAAGTGCATCACATGCTTTTGATGGTGTCGGCAACTCATCTGACCTGGAAGACCTGCTTGAGCAACCCGTCACCGTGTTGCTGACCCTAATTGAACCCATTTGGTCCGAAATGCTCAAGAATCGTGACAGCTTTCGTGATGATCATAACAAGCACGTCTCTTGTGCCTTCAGATGTTGAGAATGCAGATCCTAATTATTGCTCGCAGATATTTGGAGCAGAGTAGCCTGGAAGGCTGGTGTTGTATCAGCCACCTCAAGACCGCGGCCTACCTGGTAGGAACGTTCCGTGGCGCAAATGTAAGCTTCATGGCACCCTACAGCAGCTTGTTTTAAGTTCTGGCCACAGGGCTTTATGCTTCATCGTGTCGCATGCTTTCTCAAGCATAAGCTGCCGACCTGGGAGCAATGCCACCCCTGTGTTGACGGCAAGACCAAGTTCCAAACTGTCAGTGCCAGTGACCTATGCGGCAATCGGAAGTGCATACATGAAGATCACATTGTATGGGAGGGGTCACTTGAGAACAATTGGCGCAAGGGATGCAGAGTTTGGTACTCCTGTGATTGCTACACCAAGAGCAGCATCTGTAAGCATAAGCCTCGCTGCCTCAAGGCCATACCTGGGGTAACCTGGGAAGATTTCTCTGCATCCCCAACCAGATTTCTATCCGCATTGTAGACGGAATCTGCTACATCTGGTTGTAGCTATAGCATGTCCCATAATATTACTTCCTCCGGACTGTAAACAATGATTCGTAAACCAGCGACTTGAACGACTCCAGAACATAGCATACGGCAGCAATGCCTTTGTTGCTCTGCATCTGCCAAAGCTGCGAACTCAAACTGCAACAGTGGGCTGCCTGCGGTATCTTTCTTTGCCCCGGTCTTTCAAAGCTCTGGGCTGATGCGTATAGAAGAACAGAAATTACACACAGTCGTTGTAAGCTTACTTCGGTTACTCGCTCGCTGCTGTCCTAAATGTACTAAACTGTGGTTTAGGACACGATAATCAAGCTGTACTACGTTCGGCATCCTGCAAGACAATACTATGCGATAACCCCATCTTCCACCCCTCCCCTGGCCACAGACTTGCATACATGGAGAAGGCGGATGGTATGGAAGCGGTGATGAGTCGTTTACAGCTTGGCAAGTCGCCGCCGCTGCCTCCGCCACCCGTCCAGTTCGGATATCTTCACCCCAGTCTCGGGAGTGGGAAGGGGAAGTAGAAGCTGCAGCTGCACGGGATGATTAGCACACGCTCGAAGAAGAAGGAGCAGATGCAGGAAAAGGAGAAGGAGACGAAGAAGGACCACAACGATATCCCGCTCGGCGTATGACTTCTCCTCAGCGAGTGGACAGTCAGCACAGACCCTAACACATACACCTTCCACAATCCTTATGGTGATGGCAACAATCCAGAAGACGTGGAAACCAACCACGAAGATGATGACCCGCTTCCTCCGCAAAAGAGAGCGACAGGCAAACAACAACCGACAGGCAAACAACAACCGACACCGACTCCTATGATGCCACCTGTCATTCTTACGGCATTGACACTTAAGAACCAGATGCGCGAGGGATCGTTGCCATTGATGAATGCGGGGACGTCAATGGTGTTGGGGCTGGGGTCGCAGTCGTTGGGGCTGGGTCCGAGCATGTACATCGTGCCTGGTCCATTTGGTGGACGTCCGCAGGCGGTGAAGAAGCCTGTCAAGAAGCAGATGGGCAGGTTCTGAGTCTGGTCATAGTATGTCCTTGACTTCGTGTTTCTTGCTCGGGTAAGATATATAGTACTGTTCTACTAGCTAATCGCCTACACAGATCACATAACTTGTCTTGCACAACTCTTGGATCAATTTTAATTCACTTTGGTGGTTTGCTGTAACATTGCATTCTGCATTATAGTGTGATACATTTACACCAACGGGATGACAGAATACTTGGGAAGGTAGCAGCTGTTGGTGGGTCAGCACATGACAAGACAACAAGGAAGTAGTACAGCTCACATGAAGTGACCGTCGCATACGTTCGGATGTTTGGTAGTGTGGAAATCGCATGTGCCATCAACCAAGTACTGGTTTATCGGGTGGTGGGGAATTTGTGCTGATGCGTTGTTTGAGCTCGTCTGTGATCAGCGTCTCAAGCTGCTTCTCGAGCTCAGACTTGACCATGGTTGAATCAAAGAGCAGCTGCAGCTCAAGAAGGAGGTAGCAATGGCCCCACAGCTTCTTTGAACCCTTTGCCCGCTGGAGCGTTGCGATGGCTGCGGGTGCCTCTGCGAAGGGCTACGCACCCGGGCCGTCATTGCATGTCGTGGGCTCGAGCGCGGGGTCTTGTGCTGCAGAGCAGTCATTGCAGGTTGAGTCTTGAACACCAGGTTCCAGCATTTGGGGCAGTCTACGAGGACAAACCCTCTGCTGTGCAGGTGGAATGTCCGGTGCAGCGCCAGCTTCCGTTGGATCAAGCGCCTGGTATGCCTTTTGCGGACGACCCCTCGCCTGTTTGGCTTCTCCTGCATTAGCCATTCGTAGGGGTGCAAGGTCTAGTCGTCCGGGCTGTTGAGTGCGCACAAGTACAAGGAGGTTCACAAATGTGAACGTGTTGCGCATGGGAGTCAGACCTGGATGCGGAAGTTGCCTTACCCGACCAATAAGATATTATCCGATTTGGATAATTGAACTGAATACATGATGTTTACTGTTTATTATTAGAAAGAGATATACTTAGTATACTGCTGCGTCCGGCCGATAAAATGTTTGTCAGTTCCACCTGTACCTCACTGGATTCGGTCTAATAAATTAGTGCATTACATGTCCTCATGATGGCTAATCCCGCTACCTAGTAGTGGGTCTTAGGACGTCAATGCCCGAATATGTAATAGAAAACCCTTTGATAGTAGATTCCTAGATTGATGGCTTGCCTTTTTCGGCAAGCACTTATCAGCTGGTTCCAAGGCTTCTCTGTTGGTATGCAGGGTTCTCGCAGGATACTTCGAGTGACCAGGCCTTGCGCATGAGTGACCTGAACTTGCGCACAACTGAACTGATGATGTGCACAAGTTGGACAAAGCCGTACGGAGGTGAAATAATGTACTAGACCCAACAATGTAGACCGTAGTTTACTACCGTTAGGGAATTGCAAGGGGTTACCTGTGGGTTTGGGCACCTTCAGACGTCTCAGGACACGGCAGGGGCGTTTGGGGACCTTCTGGGCCAAGCGGGGTGTCGATCGGTCCGGTGATCAGCCTAGAATGCGCTCAGCTAGAAAATCGACCTCGGACACACTATATCTCAGCCATGCACATCACACCAGCCCACATACATCGACCTATA
>KV426213.1:62425-79620 GCA_001632375.1 Exidia glandulosa HHB12029 | reverse complement strand
CACTCATAGGTGAGGCTGCAGGGGTGTGGATCCGCTGACCTGCTCATGACGCGCCTTATGCACGTGGAATTTCTGCCGCCCTGCACAGCGCGGCGACGAGACCCTCCTGCGCTTTGGTATAAAGCATGAACTAGGAAACAGGTGGTCTACATCCTTCAAGAGGACCTAGCTCTTTGCACGACTTTCACGACCGACCCATCTACTCTTCTCACTTCCACTCTGGACATGTCTTCCTCGATGTTCAACTTCCGTCAGAACAAGGGTATACCTTTCTCTACACTGTTGCTACGCTTCTGACGATTTTTTTTTGCTTGAAGGTAACGCTCCCCGTCCGCAGGAGGCCGAGGAAATCGACTGTGAGTTTGGGAAATTCGTTTGAGGACCGCCGAATTAGTACTCACATCGAGAAGTCACCGCGCCGTGGATTCGGGAGCACTACAAGGACGACGCGTTCATCATCGTCGAGCGCGGCTTCGCAAATGAGAACGGCGACGGCAGTACGTTTATCTTCCAGGCTCGGTGCGAGCAGTACTAGTGGTATTGATACGACTTCGCCGCGCAGTCATCATCCCCATCCAGTGGGCTACCGGTCCCGTAATGGTACGCCTAACCCGCTGTTCTATCTTGCCGCTCTTTCTCAATTCTCGCTCAGCTCAAGGGCATCATCGATACCGCCACCGCGAACCTCGACTTCGAGCTCGGCGTGACGGTCCCTCTCTTCGGGTACACCAAGCTCACCGCTCTCAAGGGAAACCTCCGCATGGGCGTCGTCGGGACGTACGACATCGGCGCCGGGAGCGGTATGGTCACGCTCTTCCACAAGGGCCGCGACGTCTGGCTCGACGTGAGCTACAAGAGCGTCTTCGCACGCGTTGACCGCTCGTCGTACATCGTCTCCCTTCCCAAGGTAAGCCTCCATCCCATGTCAAGTGTTGTGAGAGAGAGAGACAAACTGACCAGTCTCCGATCTTCATGAACGCAGGAGGCAGCGGATGCGCAGCAGGACTTCAACACGAGCCGCCCGCCGAAGCTCCAGTACCGCCTGTGAGCGAGGCCGAGGGTGACAGGACTGGAGTGACGCGCTATCTCGCTATGCCGTTTGCTGTGTTCTTTCCGAGTCCGAGCTCCTGAACATTCACGCGTTGTCCTGTATCTTCTTCTTCGTAACTCTACTTTCCAAATGGACGCTTTAAATCCGCTTCAGTTGCTGGGAACGCGTGAAGGAAGAGAGCTGATCCATATGATATTCCCTGGGAGAGGCGTACACGGCGGCACTGGCATCTATCGCCACAGAGGAGGGATTCGCAGATTCTCAGGGCATAGCCAAACGCAGCAGTTCTGCCTGTTGGTGTGAACGAGTCAGGACAGTCGTGGGTTTGTGTGCCACATGGGCAGGTGGGGACGAGGACCAGGAGTTGAGAATAAAGAGCGAGATATCTTCTGAAAAACAGTGAAGCATCTCCCAGTACGATGTCACTCGTCCTGATCCTCAGCTTTGTCGCTGCCGTCGTGGCTCGTCTGTTTGATATCCCAGGGGAGGGCGGCGCGCCGGGCAGTGGGACGTTTGGGAGTGTACCCCTCCGCGTTTGAGTTCAACAGTTCGAGAACGTGAGCACCAGCCATGCACCACAGGACAAGAGCTGACGCGACGAGCAGGATGTACGGCTATTGATAGACAGTTTGTGTATGAATAGGACACCCGAGTCGACGGGCGTGAGCGTGAGGGAACATATGCAGCGCCAGCGGGATCGAGATGTAAATCGAGTCGCGCTCAACGTCATCCCTGGAATAATTGCTGTGTAAAACGTGATGGTATAAGGGAGAGCGTTGAGCGGAAGCAAACGGAATTCATCCGTTCTAATCCTGCCGCCATGCCAATGTCCCCGAGCGCGACTCGTGTGCGCGACGTGCGTCTGTCTCTCTCCACCCGCCACGAGCCAGAATGCCTTACCGTCGCCCGCACCAGCCGCGGAATCTGCTTCCCGCGGCGAACACGCACGGCGTCCAGGTCTTTATGCCCGTCGTTCCCTCAGAGCGCATCTCGCCATTCACCTTTGGCCGCGGAACCGTCGTACGTCCGTCCCTGGTCGCGCTGGGTCCACGCGCCGCTGACCGTTACCTCCGTCCTTGCGCAGTTATGGCGCATCTGGCCCGCCGTGTTGCTGCACACAGTCTTCGCCGCACGTCCGTCTCGCGCTATTTTAGCCCGCCGTCTAGCTCGTCGTGCTCACACCGCGTTTCCACTTCCCGCCAGTCGTTATAACCATATCCGACTACACAGTCAAGCTCGCCATCCCCAACGTCCTGCTCACAGTCTGCGGTACGCAGTCATCACCGCCCGTCGTGGCGCCCACGCTGATCTTGCATCGGCATCTCGGCGTTTCCGTCCAGGTGTCGTCATCGGCTTCGTTCTCTCATACCGCGCGTCCAGCGGGTGCGTATACACCGCTCGTCTTGACTATAATTAACACTTCCAAGTTATGACCGCTACTGGATGGGTCGCAGCGCATGGGGCGACCTCATGCGCAACGCGCGCACCCTCGCCCGCTTGATCTGGTTCCACGTTCCGGCGCGTCTCACACCGGGGACGGAGCCCGCACCAGAGCACGAAGCCCGCCAGGTTATGCGGGAGAAGCGGATGGCAATCAAGTTGATTGAAGGGTGCGATCCTCCGGTGTTGTGCGTCACGACGGGTGCTGAGAGTCATCTTCACAGCTTTGCAGTGGCGACAAAGCATCACCTCCGCGGTTCGTACATCGAAAACATGCGGGGCAGTATCTAACGCGCACCAGGTGAAATGACTATCTTTTATCAGGATCTATTTCCTATTGTTGAACCTCTTCACCTGGTACGTGCAATTGGTTGCGACGGTTCGCTCAACTAAGACGTTGTAGCACCCCCGGCGAGAGCGTGGACCTCCACCGGAGGAAGAACCCAAGAAACGACCGTCCCTCCTGGTCACTCTTGGCAGCAGAATTAGCAGCGCCGTCTCAAAGGTCAGCTCTCGATCGAGCAGCAGCTCGCTGGCCAAGGGCAAACAGTCCGCAAACGCTTCCTCGTCCTCTCTCTCGGTTCCAGGCGCACTCTCAGCATCCCCTGCCACATCCACCGACTTGCTTTTGCCAGCCTCTCCACCACATGTTTCGATCCATATAGCTGAGGCACCCTCCACGCCTGCTAGCGCGCCAGCTGTTGCTTTCGCGCCCTCCAGCGACAGGGACGCACTCTTGCCCAAGGCTGCGAACGGCAATGGTGCATACGGCACGTTCTCGGATCTCCCTGACTCTCCGGCTACCTTGAAGCCGATTACTCAACCGAATCCCTCGGAGCTTTCATTGTCCCCTTCAGAGACGAGCTCTGAAAATGGAAGCGAGGATGAGCACCATTGCGGCGAGGATTGCGACCACGAACATACTCCGCTGTTCCCTTCGTCTCTGAGCGACGCGGACAGAGCGAAGTTGCCCAAGATCGCCACGGAACTCGTCGCTTTCTCTTCGTTCGTTGAGATGCTCTCTCCTACGGCGCGACGACAGGCTCCTCCTCCTGCACGCGGGCAGCAGCCCCCGATCGACGGCCAACCAATGTCGCCGACTGGAAGTGCGATACCGGACGATGCGAGCGTCATGCAGGTCGACCCTGTTGACTACGTTTCGCACTATGATCGCAAGCATCGACCTCGTATCCCTGGTGGTGGCGAGAACATCCCGCTTCAGGTCCTTTGGTGCATTAGCGATTGGCTGGCCACATGCGAGAAGCGCAATACTGTTCCAGGTGCGTCACGCCCAGTTCGACTTACGTATCTCACCTCTCTCAAGGTACCTCTCTGGGAACCACAATCGCTACGCTTGGAGCTTTGGAAGATGCGCTTGGACAACTTGAGAAGATTTTGATGACCCCGCTTCCGTTGTACGTCGCTGCACCAAGTTTCATGCCTCGTACTCACACCAGTGTTCGCTTCCTCAGCGTCTATTCGGTGCACATTCGGTGAGTCCCCTGCACTCTATTGCACAACAACAATGTCTCACCCTTCGACAGACAGTATGTCCACCGTTGAAATGTTTAACGAATACTCACTCGGCATTTGAAGTGTCGTCTGGGTCTATATGTTCTGCATGCCGTTCCAACTCGTGGATCCTTTCGGAGTCTGGACCATCCCGGGTGTCGCAATCGCCGCATTCTTCTTCCTCGGCCTCCTTGCCGCGGGTGAAGAGATCGAACAGCCATTTGGTATGTTTAAACTTTTGTCCGTCAGTAGGGGACTAGGACTGACTTTTTGTCTTAGGATACGACGAAAACGAGTACGTGTATTGGTATACTCTTTGAGTTTCCGACTGACTAACTTGCACGCGCAGTCTCAACCTCGACCTGTTCACGAACGAGATGGTGCACAACGAGCTTGCGGAACTTGTGCACACGCCGGGTATCAACGTCCTGCAACGTCACGTTGGCGCGAACGGTACAATCGCGGGGCTTTGTGCTCCGCGCCATCCCCACGTCGACGGGCCCTCTGACGCGCCGCGCGAGCGACCGAAATCGGCATACGTCGCCAGTGCACCAGCTGCACCGGGTCATAGTCACGACGCGGTGCCTCAGCACATTGCAGGTGCCTCTGAAGTTCCGCACGTGCCGGTCCACCATGACGCAGTTCATGCCCTCCCTGTTACTTCGCAGTGATGGACGGACACTCAAAATTTAAGTATGCTCTCCTGTCCCTGTCCCTCATATTATCTCGTACACGGATCCGGATGGAACATCGCATCTATACGTCCTCCTTGCTCTCGTTTTTGCTCTGCATCTATGTCTTCCACGTACGACTATTGCGCTGCCCACGCCAAGGCATCTGTAACTAATATATTTGGAAAACTCTCGCGCTCAGCCCATTGGGCCAGGCTGTTTGAACTTGCGAGATCTCGCGGATAGGGGTTGCAATGTTTTGCTTGGTGTCGAGCCTCGAGGAGACCCTGCGATGCATCAGCGCTCACTTGTCCGATCCACGCTTCCTGTCCAAATCGCGGTGTACGATCGTAGTCTCCATGTCAACGGCTCGTTCACCACAGCAATGCGCACAGGCTCCCCTGTCTGTGAATCTGTCCGTGCAAGCGGACGTGATGTTTGATCCATTATATCTGTCTTTTAGAGCCAGTGACTTGCCAGGGCCTGAGAAATCGGACTTCCAGGCGATCTTGATTGTCCCAAGATCCTCCGATTCGCGCAGGATTAACACAATCTGCCCAAATTTGGATACTTAAGAAACGTTGCGAGCGAACGGGGGAACATGTGGGCGAAGGGACGCCACTGGAGTCGCCAAGAACATCACCGCCTTCCTTCTCCTGTTCCCAACGTTAAACTTCAGCGAGCGTCCGGAACTGATCGGTTCTCACCGTTCAGGGAGCATAAAAGCACACTCCGTGCGCTGCTTGAAACACCCACGCCTCGTCTTTCTTCGTCTTCCGCTCCGTTGCTCCATGTTCTCGCTTCTTGTCATCTTCGGAGCACTGGCTGCTTCGCATGTGGTTTCCGCCCAGACCGACCAGACGCCCACTACTGTCCCAGCAGCTGCGACTGCATGTCTCGCAGACTGTAACACCCGGGTCATCGCTGCTGGTCATCCAGCAGTTCCTTGCGGGTACGCCATACCTCTGTGGCGGCACCTGTAGTCCCACATGCTCACCGCATTGGACTCAGAGCGCAAGACCAGCCTTGCGTATGTGATCCGCCAACAGTAGTCGACGAGATGTTTTTCTGCATGCTCAACTCATGTCCCGACTTTGCCATTGATACCGATAATGTCGTCAGAACATTCTGCACGTCGTGCGATGCGAACTCTTGCAGTAAGCCTATTCTCACAGCGGCTTATGATTTGATTGGATGTAGCTCACGTTTTTCTTTAGTCCTGTCGCAAAGTGGTACGGACTTCTTCGTCAACGGACCCGCAGCAGGCATTAAACTTTCGACGACTGCGGAGACCCCGCTCCAGCAAGGGCAGGCGGGTGCGGACAGGCCCAACCAGACGACTGCGAGCCCACAGTCTTCTGGTGCAGACGCTTCGTCACTCCCTGGTTCTCCTTTGACCGTCAGCGACGGCGGGAGCACCGACGCGTCGACGAGCAGCGCGGATGGAGCTGCGGAGACGAACTCGGCTAAGACTGGAGATTCGTCTGCTCGGGCGCTTAGTGCGGGGAGGAGCGGAGCCTGGGTAGCGTTCGCGTTTGCTCTTGCAGCATTGGCTTACTAGTATGAGACCGTACTATGCAAGTTCGACGAAAATTGCTTTATGTAATACCCCACCGCGATCAAACGATGTTCCGCTGTGCGGATGATTTCCTACTGGACTCGCAATACCGATAGTTCAGCGTCTGTGATGTGTGACGGACTGAACTTGCCCGAGTGATAGTTCAATATCCCGTAATCGGCCTAAAATCGCAGCTCCAGCACACGGAACTGGAGTGGATAGTTGCTCTTCATAGACGCCTGCAACGACCGTTGGGGACCTCTTGCCACGGTTCCAGCTGTGATTCTGTTGTCCGGCGGCAAATCTCGGACCCAAAATACCTCCGAGGACGAGGGAAAGCGAGTGAGTCACGCTGAGATAGTTCAGCTCAGAGGCCAGCGCGATGCGTGACTGAGCTATTGGTATTGCGAGTACAGTATTCTCTGACCTACTGCCCTTGCCTTGGCGCTCGAAGTCGAACTTATCGCGCGGTATCCTAGGCCCAGGGTTTCGGCGCTCATGATCATGGGCAAAGCGATGGAGGCCGAGGGACTTGCCGACAGTAGAGTTCTTCCTCACTCGGAGGTGGAATTTGGCAAAAAGCAATTAGTCCGCTTTCAGCTTGAACGCTCTGGCTTCAGGATTGATGTCGCCGACAGGGGCCGGCGGTGGGAATTATGTTTCCGGCTGTACATGTCCAACTGTCACTGTCACTACGAAAATATTAATCTTTTCTCAGCCTCTCGACAAAATCATGGCAACTGGCAACGGAGAGCACCGGTAGACATCGATCGATCGGGAGTCGTGGGATAGTATAAGAGAGTGGCTGCAGCAGGCGAAAGTCGGAGCATCTCCATTAAAATCCCACTCAGTCCTCTCACTATTACAGTATGCGCTCTCGCTCCCTTCTCTTCGCTTACGTAGCACTGGGTGCTACTGTTTCTGTTGTCTCTGCGCAGCCGTCTGTGTCGACTTCGACAGCTTCACCAGCGGCGATAACATGTATCCAGACGTGCAATGAGCGCGTGCAGCCCAGTGATCCGGTTCCTTGTGGGTAAGTCGCTCGTATGTACTCTATGGGAGCTCAGTGATCGCCAACTCATCCGCTTTGCTTGAATACAGGCAGGACGGGATTGACTGCAACTGCACGCCACCGAACTTAGCCGATGCGTTGTTCTTCTGCTTCCAGGTCCGTCGTTCGTCGTATAGCGAATTGGCCGTTGACATGCTTGTCACGACAGGCGCTGTGCCCCGACGCCGCCACTGAAGCGGACAAGATAATGTCTGACACTTGCACCGACTGCGACGCGTGTTGTGAGTGCTCCCAGTCCCTCGAGCATGTGCTCCGAGTCACACTGACACTTCTATCTGCGAAAGCGGTACAAATCCAGGGGAACGCGCTCGTCATTACTGGGCCTTCCGGCGCGTCCATACTGCCCTTGCCCGCCGCGGCGTCGACACCTCCAACCAGCGGCACGGGCACGGCATCCCCGGGAACTGCGGGTGGAAATGGGACGGTGACGGGTGGGACTGGATCCGCGACAGGCGGACAAGGAGGGAGTGTCAGTGGCGGAACTGGAGGCAGCTCTTCGTCTTCGTCAGGCTCCTCGTCCTCGAACAGCGCCGGCAGTACTAGTACTGGGGCCAAACCAGCCGACCCTGCGGCTGCGGGCTCTAACAGTCAGACGGCGACCAGTAGCCAAGATGCGCCGTCTCCGTCTACGAGTCCGGCCCAGGATCCCGAGACAGACGATTCCGCGGCTTTGGCACTCGTAACCCCGGCCGCGACAGGATGGCTCGTCCTCGCTGCTCTGAGTCTGATTGCGGTCGTGTGAACACTCATGAGAGTGGTGTATGTCCGTAGCTTGCTGGGATAAGTGCGGACCGTGCACATGTAGATGAAATAACGGCGTTCCGCTGTGCGGCGGCGCTGGCTATTGATGACTTGGAATATTACCATAGATGGTCATTCTTTGAGATCGGGCGCCGCCATGGTCACAGCCTGGTACATGTGTTGAGAGTCATACTTGGACGGCGAGACGTCAGATCAGGCCAGAGCGTCACGGTCCAGGTGTCGTACGCAAGGTTGTCTTCGAGAATCCTGAGGATGGTCAAGAAGGGTGGAGATTTTGAAGTAAGTGACTGTCCAGGACACGCTCGTGGGGGCCGCCGAAGCATGAAGTTCTTCGAGACCTCCAGGCACGTTTGGCGGGCAATGGTAAATGGGAAAAGTAGCATCTCGCGTCTCCAGATTCTTTGCGTGTATGGCGGATATGCGGTGACATCAGTGTCCGCAATGGGCATGGCATGGTTGCGTCTGAACGTGGTGGCGCGGGTTAGACGCTTGTTCGCTCAACGCCCGGACATTGAGCAACCGTATCGCTAAGCGTCTGCACAGCTCGGAACACGCTACAGAGCTCGTGAAGTTGTTGGAGGCGAGGTCGAAGAAGAGAGAGCAGAATGCGTGCCGTGGGAAAGATGACGCAGGCGCGCGTCGGTGTTTACACGGTCGGAGATAACGCGCCGAGTCGAGACGCGTCACGATGAGAAGCCGGCTTCCGAAGGGTTCTCTGAGGCTGAGCGCGGTATGTAGCCTGCGTGGAATTTGATATACCCATTGGTGAGTCTAGTGCGAGGAGCGCGGGGGAGGCGAGCAACGGGGTGATTGAACTTGGGGGATGACGTCGACGAGACGTGATATTTGTTTTAACTTGAACTTGGCCAGCGTGCTCAGCCTGTGCTGTCTCCGAGTCCGCCTCCTGCAGCAGCTTGCACTTGCATGGCGAACTCTGTCTGTTTCGCGTCCACGGACGACTTGTTTGCCCAGCGCCTTGCCCGCGAGCTGGATGCCGTCGTCAAGACTCCTCTTGAGAATCTCGCACACCGCGTCTGCCGGGGAGACATGGGCCACATCGACTACTTTTCACGCAGCTCCGTGTCGCTGTTTACAAGCCACAGCAAGCCCCCGCCCTCAGCTCGCACAAGACGGATGCTTTCAAATCGTGCGTCGTCCCGTCCACTGTCCCGGCGCGCGTGTTTTGACGCTCTTCTCCCGAAGCAGGCGAGCAACCAGGCCTCTTCCGCCGTCTTACCAGCTGGAAGCCCCGCGCGACGCTCGACGCCAGCAGAATCTCTGCAGCCTCATCGACTGCGTCCATCAATTCAGCGAGCGCACTGAGTCTTGCCGAGCACGCATATCCGTATCCTCAACGCCCGCTCGCTTCTGTCCGCCAGCCACCGCGAAGTGACTCCGATTCTTCCAGCTCCTGCGCGTCTGGCCATGGCTGCGACTCGTCTACTCGCGCTCTCAGTAGTGTAGGCTTCTGCGACACGCCCGCCACGAGTGCCAGCGTGCTCAGTATCCCGCCTCTTCCCCCGCTCCCTGCAGAACTGGAAGATGCGCTCACACGCATCTGGAACCAACAGCAGGGGATGTTGGACGTCGTCTCGCCCGCGGCCTCTCCGAGTTCAGGCTCGTCAGAACACTTGCATACGCCTCCAGAGGGCAAACCGGTGCCGAGGCTGCGCCCACCGTTGCCGCGCATGATCTCGAGCCGCCGGTGGACGATGCCGACTTCTACGCGACGCGCGATGCTGTGTACGCAGGAAATCGTCGAGACGGAGGACAACTACCGCCGGGCGCTGGGCCAGCTTCTCCGCGGCGAGGTACGTCGTTACTTGAGTATGTATCGTGTGCTCACGCAGCACAGACGACCTTCCCGCCTCCTTCGAGACTGACGGCGCTCGTGCCCGCATTACTCGCCTCGAGCCCTCGCTTCGCAACAAGTCCACGTCTGCCCGGCCTGGCGACGGCGCACGCGTTCATCGAGGCCGCCCCGGCGCTTGAGAAAGCGCTCGTAGAGTGGTGCGCCGTCGTCGGCCGGTTCTTCCTCCCGCGGTCGCGCTCGGGCTTCACGTCCGATTTATCCTCGCTCCGGTCCGTCAGCATGCGCAACTTGAACGTCCTGCGACCGCGACCGCGTCTCGGGGTGGGTTCTACGAACGATCTCGTCGAAATTGGTGTTGGTGGCGGAAAGCGCGCGAAGAAGGTGCCCACGGTGCAGGATTTGGCTATACAGCCGACGCAGCGCGCCGTACGCTATGTGCTGCTCTTCCGCGGTAAGTAGGATTGATGTCGCGAACAACAGTTGACTGATTCATATGTTAAGAGCTGCTCCGACATGTGAATGTCGAGGAGCGCGAGGACGTACAGCGCGCACTGGACGCGGCACTGCGCATCGCGAGGAAATGCGACGAGGCGCTCGAGCTCGTCGTCGCTCACCCGCAACGGACGAAGCAATAATGATACTAAGACCACGACATGATATGACATAGAAACTAAGTACTCTACTCTTTTATCACGACGACGACATCTCTCGCATCGTGCATACAACCCCCGGATCACTGGACTGCGTATCTTATTCTTGTACTATCGCTGTACCATCGCTCTCCTGACTTCTCTGATATTTGCACTACCCGCCCGCCTGAGCTCTGTGTCGTATAGCCTCTCGTCATACTTCGAAGACTGATCAGAAGTGCCAGACTCTTGCAATCGTCTAACCGCTGCCGGATAGACTGATACCTCGGACGTACGTGATGCTGCATGCAACATGGAGCACTAGTCTCCGGACCATCGCATGACAGCTTGTGTATCTCAGATCTGTGCGGTCTTCCTGACTTTGTATCGCGATGGTGCGCCTCCAAAACGGGACTGTGAATTCGAAGGATCGCTGTGACTAGTACTGGCGAGAGGTAACATTACGCGGTTCGTAGAAGTGAACACTCGAGCTCTGCATCCACGAAGCTGCACGGGGTCGCCCGCGCCACACTTGGTCGACCCATCGAGGTTGGAAGCTTGTCAGAACTGCTCCAGAGAGATATTCCGAACGTCAAACGATAGCCCAATATTGTGGCCGAGATCAGATCTGATTCTTGAAGAAGCGGGGTACCTCGCCGCGGCGGGGCAGACGGAAGTCGAGTACAATGGTATTGGAGAACGAAGAGACAAGAGACGTGGTAACATATCTGCCTAGTGAGGGAAAACGTGCAGGTACGGGGAGCTGCGAGATCGTACTTCCGTTGTTGAGACTAACAAGATTCAGGTGAGAGCCCAAACGGAAAGCGCTGGAGGGTGAGGCTCGGCAGAGTGGGCTTGATGAGAGAAGGATGGGAACAGTCGGATGGCTGGATGTGGCAGGGCGACAGCGCGTGCCACCAGGGAGCGAAGACGCCGCGTGACGGGAGGTATATGTAAGCGGAGGCATGGTGCGACCCCGGCTACTGAGACGAACCTCTGCGAGCTGCGACCTGGAAAATTTTCTCAAGACCTTAAGACATTCCCAGGAATAGGGGGGAGTTGGTCGGGATGGAGCAGCCGGGCGGCGTTCAAGACGCATACGATCTCCGCCATACCGGGTCCGAGTCGAGCACTCACTTAAGATCGGCGCGTTCGGACCTTGCTTTCCTCGCTGCCGCTACCACCGACGGCGAGCACCCTCTCACGCCCGTCTACGAGCTCGTCGCGCCGCCCGCCTTCCCGAATACCGCAGACTATTTCGTCATGGCCGAACGTCCGCGCCGAACGAGGTCCCAGGCCGCACCGCGCAGCCAGCCGTCGCCAGATGTCAGCGTCGAGTTTGTGCAGGAGACAGAGGAACAGGGCTCCCAGGCCAGCGAGTTCGTCAAGAGACTCCATAAGTGCGTGTGCCTGTCGCGCTCGTGGTCCTAGTCGGCTTTGTTTGTTTATCTATCTATCTATCGCAGCATGCTCGAGCAGAACATCTATCCCGGCGTAATCGAGTGGACGGCGGGAGGGGACGCCTTTGTCGTCAAGGATATGAACGAGTTTATATCCACCGTTACGCCCAGGCAGTTCAAGCATAGGTAGCTAGCTATCTCTGCTGGCACCGTTGGACCTTCATGTGCTCACTACACTCCATCCAGCAACTTTGCATCTTTCGTTCGCCAGCTCAACAAGTACGATTTCCATAAGGTCAACCCGCTCAACCACCGCTGGAACAAAAATCCTTACGCTTCCTTCAGGTCAAGGGTACCGATGCCGACGCGACGGAAGACGGCAAGCAGGTCCGTCCGTCTTGGCTAGCTCCCTCGAAAATATCACGATCACGCTTGGTTGCGTTTTTTGGTTTTGTTTGTCTTTCGTGCGTGCCGTGCCTGATTACAGACATGGGTCTTTCGACACCCGAATTTCCGAGCGCACGGCGCAGCGCGGCTTGAACTTATCAAGCGCAAAATACCCTCACAACGACGGCCAGCACAGGGCACTGAGGGCGGCTCGCCAGCGGGCGACGGCGCGCTGCAGCACCTCGAAACTAAATTCGACGGCGTGCTGGGGTCGCAGGACGAGCTGCGGGACGAGGTCGATAAATTGCGCGGTGCATACCAGACTATGGCGAACGAGCTCGGGAACGTACAACGGACGCTGCTCCAACAGCAGTCGGTTATTCGATTCCTGTTCGAGCGGCTCACGGGCGGCCAATTACCTGAAGGTGTGTGTGTGTGTATACGCAGTGTTACAGTACCCCCTTCGACGACCGACCCGCCTGACCTGGCTTGCTTCCTTTGTAGTCGACGAAGCAAGTCCCACCGGCAGGTTCGTATGGGTGGAGCTTCCAGAAGTAATAACGTGCAATGGTTTGACGCGTGTTTCCAGCATGTCGTCCGCTTCTGGGAGTAATGCTCCCCTGTCCGCGGCACAGGCGCTGCCGTACCTTGCCGTCGCTGCCGCAAATGGCGCGAATGCAAACTCGCGATATCGGCCCAGCACCAACATATTTGGCTTGAGCTTACCGTCGGACCTGCCTCTGGCGACGGACAGGGACCCGCGATTCCTGCCGGTTGCGAGTCCAGTGGGGACGACACAATCGCACGTGACGACGCCAGCGGCGACGGCATTCCAGCAGTCCCAGCAACAGCAGTCTCAACAACAGCAATCGCAGTCACAGTGGCAGGAGGACTCGACGATCAGCTCCAGCTCGCGGGATTCCGTCGACAGTATGCAGGCTGAGTCGTCGAGTGCTGCGGCAACAAGAGCGGCGCAGATGTCACAGGCCACGGCTGGCTCGGTCGCGAAAGCAGCCCAGGCCTACGTCCCGCTCTGGTCAACGAAGCCGCGAGTGTTGCTGGTTGATGACGATGTTGTTAGTCGCACAGTGTCAAGCAAGTTCTTGAATATGCTCGGGTGCTCGTTCGATACGGCCCATGACGGTGTTGCCGCGCTGGAGCGCATAAACGCCGGCGGGAAGTACGATCTCGTCCTTATGGTGCGTGCGCATCATTCGTTAGCGCAAGCACACCTGACACACCTATGAATGTGCGCGTGTATAGGACATTGTCATGCCTCGGATGGACGGGTTGTCTGCGACGAGTATGATCCGTCAATTCGACATACGCACACCTATCATCAGCATGACGGGCAACTCTGCGCCGAACGACGTCCTGCAGTACTTGTCACACGGTACGTGCTGCGGCTTACCATCCTGCCGCCGCCCTCAACGTCCTCCGTGCAGGCATGAACGACATCCTGTCCAAGCCGTTCACGAAAGACGGCCTGACAAACATCCTCGAGGTACGGCCCACATACCAGTTGGCATTGCCTATTTGGCTGCTAAAACGTCGCACTTCCCCCATTTCAGAAACATCTCATCCATCTTCGCGCCGTGTGGGATTTGCGAAACATGCCGCGGTCGCCGGGGATACCGCCCATGTCCGACATGCACTTCCAAGAGGCGGTCGCGTTCGGGCGTGAGGCGGCGACGATTGTGCTGAACCCGCTGGCGTCGATGGGCGTATCGGACGACGACTACGCTATGATGGTGCAGACGATGTTCCGCGACGACCCGACGAATGGTCTTCCGGCGCCCTCCATGACGAACGGGCAGTCGCAGTCGCAGTCACAGAAGCGTAGCTGGGACGAGGGTATGGCGGACGATAGTCGCGCGGGGAAAAGAGCGCGGTTCGAGACCATCGAATGAGTCCGTCCAGAGCTGCCGCTGGAACCATTTTCTTGTGAAACTTCTTCCGCCCACCCGCCCGCCGCATTGGTTTTTCTCCCCCTCTCTTGTCGTTGCTGTGTATCGCGTCCACCCTGCTGCCTCGGTCTGTCTGTCTGTACCGTACCACACCGTCTTCTCGCTTGTCCATCGCGCATATCTAGATCCCTTGGTGTACTATGACATTATTCAACTCCCAGACTCGGAGGCCTGACGTGCAAACTCCGACGTACTTTCTTCTTCCTTGACGCCAAGAGGCGCGAAGGTCTTGACTACAACCCTGCAACCTTGATGAGCATGCCCGCTGTGCTATTCCCCGGGTGGTCGTAGGACGGGGATATGTGGGCCTTGTGCGCTTAGCTCCGGCGTCGGGGACCAGGCGACGCGATCCATCGCGGGCGTTGGGAGGGGAGTAGGAGAGGATCAACGCGCACGGCGCAGTGCGTGGTGCTTTTATCCTGACAGCTGAGCTGAGCGCAAGACGCTGTGTTGGGCGTTCTAGGCAGCTCTGGGCCTTCGGCAGACTCAGACTCGGAGATTCGACACCACCCCCACGGCGCAAGAGAGAGTTGCGTCTGACTGTACTGTAACTCTGACCCACACCCTGCTCTTGACGTTGAGGAGTCGGTGCGCGGTGGCTGTCGGTCTTGAGCAATCCCGACGACGTCGAACTTGGACTGATACTCTGGTCCTCCATCCCATCACCGGCCTCAACAACGAACCTGCTCGGACCGCTTCTTTGCCTGGAGCGTGTTGGGTTTGGCCATGGGGCGTGTCTAGACTATCGGTCCCAGGGTGCATGCGATGCATGGCGAATGTTTCGCCGCGGCATCAAAGACTTCTGGCTCCCTCGACCCGGTCTATAGTACTCGTAACTCTGCGGCTGGCACAACGCCGCAAGTACCTCTCTAGTGCAGGCACGTAACAGTGCTCTTCGACGTCGAATATCTTCTCCCCGGCCGTTCGCACCGAAGCGCAGTTCTTTGACAAGAACCCCCTGTCGTTCTAGCACCCCTTCACGCCTTTGAAGGCGCTTGATGTTGCTCGGCGCAGGCTTCCCGGGCATGAGCGCATACATCCCCCGTGACCGCATGTGTTGAGGATCCGACGAGAACCCTGGCGAGCGGCCCCCATGACGTAGGATTGCGCGAGTGGATGTACAAAAGGCACACAACGTGCTGCGCATCCCATACAAAAGGCGTTCGCAAACTCCCTCTTCCCTCCAAGAAACACGACGCGATGCCGATTCTCCCCACCAGCCACAGCGAGGGCGCCTCCTGGAAGGACGGCATCTTCCTCAAGGTAATGTGGTCTCTCTCTTCTTTCCCAGTGTCCTCGTCGTTGACCGCGGTCGCGAGTAGATTGTGAACGTCATCGTCTACCTGGTGCTCCTGGGATCCAACATCTTCACGCTCGCCGGACCTGAATGGGTTCGTGAGCCCCTGACCTCACTCTCACCGCGTTGTGCTCACAGTCGTCCCAGGGCTACCACCATTACGCCCGCGACACGTACTTTACTCCCGCATGGTGGTCGTGGTACATCTGGAGCGCCATCCACCTGCTCCTCTTCGGCTTCATCATCTACCAATTCTTCCCCGAGGGCAAGCGCACCATCATCGACGGCGTGGGCTGGCGCTTCCCGCTGCTCACAGTCGTCAACGCCGTCTACGTCAATGTCTGGGTATGCTCCCTTGCTATACCTGCCGCGTATGGCCGTGAGAAGTAACACTTTTTTTTACGTTTAGAACCGCGGGCATTACATCGTCGCTTTCATCTTCGCGCTCATCGTGAGCGCTGCGGTGTCGCACACGTACTACGTCGTAAAGCGTGATCATCGCTCCGAGTCACTCAATGACGAACGTGCGTGTTCTTTGGATTGCCCGTGTGCGTCATCGGTGACTGACAATGTTGTCTATCCAGTGTGGGTCCACCTCCCCTTCGGCCTGTGGCACGGCTGGACGACCGTCCTCGTCTTCGTCACCGCGTTCGAAGCCTTTGGCACTTCGACGCTCAACCACGCCGGCATCGCGACCAAGGTCCTCGTCTTCCTCTCCCTCTTCTTCCTCGAGAGCACCAGCGCCGCGTACTCGTTCGGCAACGCGGACGGCGACATTTCCGGCTCTGTGGCGATCACCTGGAGCTTGTTTGCTATCTTCGACCGTGAGTTTACCTGACTTCTAGGGCAACGTACGGGGTAACTGACTGTGCATCGTTCGTAGACCAGCGCAGCTCGCGCTTCATTCACTGGTCGGCGCTGGCGTTCGCCATCCTGAGCTTGGTGTGGCTCGTCAGGAGCGCGTACTTGATCTCGAAGCGCAGCCGTGGCGGTATCCTCGAGCCCGAGCGCGCGCCCCTCATCGGCGGCGGCCACTAAGTACCCTGTCCTGCACAGCAAGTCCAACGAATCTGAACGATCCCTGAACGAAGCGTCCCGAATAATGAACACACGCCTGTGCACTATCTACATGCTGTACTTCTTGCTGTTGTGAAAAATAAAGTCCCCATATGTGTATACGGGCGTGACGTGTGAGATTGACGTCGGAGGACCCGCGGCGGTGCAGGACTTGTGCCTTGACTTGCTTCTACTTGCTCGGACGCGCTACACGTTACACGTCGACGATGCTGGAGAGTACGGTGGATCTGCCCGTTCCGCGCTCTCCGCGGTCCCCACGGAGTCCCTGGTCGCCTGGGAGCATGCGCGAAGTCGCGCTGGACCTGGACGACGCGTTTAGCCTCGCGGACAACGAGCCGGCCATATTCAGCGCGTCGAGCCTCCCGTCGCGCGCGGACCTGCAGCGTCTAGCTGTGGAGGGCGAGTGGCGGGATGACCATAGCGACGACGCCGGCGACGACGACCAGTACGCGTTCGAGAGCGCGCACAGAACGCCCACGCTCGACCTGCCACCGTCGCCTATCACCTTCAGGCGCTCGCTCTCGCCGTCGCCGTCGCCCACCCGCAATGGTGCTCTGCA
>KV426213.1:32948-60300 GCA_001632375.1 Exidia glandulosa HHB12029 | reverse complement strand
GTGGCGCGACGGACTGGCGTTCTGGGCCCTGAGACGGAGGGCGCAGGGAAGTATGCGCAGTACGGCGTGGATGAGGAGAGCGTGTGGCAGAGGATCGTGGAGATGGACGAGTGGTGGAAGGAGAGTACGTGGACAAGGCTTTTGCAGCGCGAGCTGCCCGACCTTTAGCTGCAGTTCGAATTCACGCACATTTTTTCCTCCCGTTTTTGTAATCGGATGTAGCATGTAGGCATAATTTATCCGAAGCAACACTTAGTTCTACTTTGTATACGGCTCTTCATGTTCGCGACTTGTCACTTGTGTTGGGATGGCGCTTGCCACGGCTCTGCTTCGGTTCTCGTGCTGCGTGCTCTATGGCGTGCGTCCGGGTTGCTGCAGCCGCGGAGCCCGTATGCGCCGTATGCCTGGCTCTTGGGGTCTATTTCGACTGATCTGGTTCTTGAACTTCTGCATGCAGCAGTACGCCCCTGCGGTCTTGTTCTTGTGCTGATTATGATACTCGACCCCACCTGGATTTGCCTCATGCTCGTTCAGGAATCGATGGTTCACAACTCCGGACCATCATGATGCTGCATGAAGGGATTGCAGACCGACGTCTTTCTCCTGCACTCAGTGGCTCGAACCGCATCTCGTGGTTCTTCATGGGATACGTAGTCCTGGAAGCAGTGAGTCTACTGGTGCTCTCTACGTACGAAAATGCAGCAGACGTTGCTGTTCGGTCCGATATTGACACGGCTCTGCCAGTGCGTCGCGCTTCGAAGTATGGACATGCTTCTCACTTGAACTATATGGACGGAACTGCTCATTTGCCTTCCCTTTCTTTGCCCTTGTAAGTTTGTTCTGGCGGCTGGTGACATCCTAATCGCCTTGTACACATGCTCGAACCTTCAAAGGTGGAGTTCCTGGATCGCGTCCCTGCTAAGTAGTATGCGGCCCAGAACGGCATTAGAATTGGTCTTCTACGTAGAGGATGAAGATTATGTAATGCTTTGGAGTACACTCGAGATAGTTCCATCGTAAAGCTGATGGAGAGGGGAGGCAGGATGCATCGGCTTATGTTGACGGTGGTGACATTTGTCTGTTTGCGTGTTTGCGCACACATCGATAGCTAACACTTCTTCAACGGGCAGTGTGGGAGTGTTGACCGAACGCGAGCAGTGTCAGGACGTTGTCATGTGCAGGCAGGGGGCGCTACAGAGGGGCGCGAGACCTGGTTAGGCTTTGAGCACGGGATACATGTCGGTGATCATGATCCACGTGGTCCTCATTACAGGTACGGGCGTTTCCACATTTCAAACTTGGCACGCCAAAATAAGACAGACCTGCAGATCGATGACAGTTTCGGTTCCTTTGCGACGCGTCTCCTTTTTTCGCAGGACTGTAGACACTGCGACACGCGGTCAGCGTTGCAGAGACAATTGTCATCCTGGGAATGTGGAGCCTTGCACATGCGATGGAGGAGTATCAATTCCAGACGATCAGGGCGCGAAGCACAAGCGGACACACGGCGCTCAGGCACGTCGCGTAGACGGTGGTTGGGAGACTGTTCGGTGTAGAGTCCCCCGAGAGTGTGAGTAGCAGTGCGGCCTGAGCATCCCTGGTAAATGCGGGGTCGAGAATCCATTCCAATCAGGGATCAGAGATCATTAGCGGTTTGGATACCGTGGCCATCACCGGGATCAGTTTCTCGGTGAAGAGCGGCGTTTTCCGAGCGATCGAGGAAGCCGGGCGGGAATTATCCCAGAACGAGCGCGGCTCTTGGAATCTTGGTCTCTTACTTCCACCCGCGTCAGCCGCTGCCCGCGCTCGCCTCAGCGTCCGAGCGCCGCCGCTATGTCCACCAGCGAGCACACAAACGAGCCCACCGTAGAGAAGGGCAGCGGCGTCGAAGACGACGACATCCAGGTCCCCAAGCTTGGTTACCGCCACCCAGCCTTCCAGGTGCGCCCGCCGACCGCTCTCACCGTCCCGCCCGTCGCTCACGCAGTCTCCCAGGTCGTTCTCGTCTCCTTCGTATGCTTCGCATGTCCGGGAATGTCAGTCGTGCGCTGGCGGAAATCGTTATCTATGTGTGTTCACACGAGCGATAGGTTCAACGCGCTCGCGGGTCTCGGGGGAGGTGGCCAGATTGACGCAACAACGCAAGATAACGGTGTGTGCTCACGCTGTCTGCGCCGTCGTCGTCGTCGCTCACATCGTCCTCGCACTTTCCGCAGCGGCCGTCACGTTATACAGCGCTTTCGCGGGCATGGCTTTCTTCGGCACGCTCCCTCACCGCTCTCTGTGACCTGCGCTTACCTGGCTATGTAGGCGGCTCTATCGTCAACAAAATCGGCCCGCGTCTTGCTATCTTCATCGGTGGGCATATACGGCGCTACTGTCCTGCCGTAGCTAACCATGTCCGCCAGGTTCGACTGGTTATGTTCTGTACATTGGTTCATTCCTCTCTTACAACATCAACGGCAACCAGTGCGTATCGCTGGCCTATCTAGCTCCGGTCTGTTTCTTCTGTTGCTGACGTTGCTGTGACGCCCGCAGCGGTTTTGTTATTGGGGCCGGCGCTATCTTGGGTCTCTGTGCAGGTGAGTTAGCGCGGCTGGGCGCCCGTCGCCCCACAGGCTAACGATCACCTAGGAATCTTATGGACCGCTCAAGGTGTCCTTATGCTCGCATACTCGACGGAAGCCACGAAGGGCCGGTACATTGCCATGTTCTGGATGGTACATTCCTTCCGTCTGTTCGCTCGCGGCACCGCGCATTGACACTGTTTCTTCTGTCAGATCTTCAACATAGGCGCCGTCATTGGCTCTGCCGTGCCGCTCGCCCTGACCTTTCACCAAACCGAGGATGTCAGCGTTGGCAATGGGACGTACATTGCCTTCATCATCCTCACAGCCTCAGGGATGTGCGCTACACTTTTGCTGTCGCCGCCGTCTACCGTACGTCGGGCAGACGGCACTCGCTCGGTCGTCATGGTGCAGCTCTCGTGGATAGACGAGATTCGCGGCGTCTTCCAAGGTCTCCTGAGCGACCCGTTGATAATCCTGCTGCTGCCCTACTTCTGGGCGTCCAACTGGTTCTACACCTGGCAGTTCAACGATTTCAACCTCGCCCTCTTCAACCCGCGAACACGAGCGCTCAACAACCTGCTGTACTGGCTCTCGCAAATTCTGGGCGCGGGCCTGTTTGGGTTGTTCCTCGATTCTTCGCGGCTCTCGCGTCGTTCCCGCGCACACATAGGCTGGGTCGTCCTACTTGCGCAAATCATGGCGGTTTGGGCCGGCAACCTCGTCATCCAGCGTACCTATGACCGCGATAACAAGCCGCCGAAGATGGACCTGACTGACAAGCTTTACGCTGGCCGGGCCATCCTCTACATCTGGAACGGTATCAGCGATGCCTGCTGGCAAACATACGCGTATTGTACGTCGGCACCTCTGCGATGGTGTATCCATGGACTGACCGCCTGTAGGGATGATTGGTGCTGTCAGCAATAACTCGCGCAAGCTGTCCGTCTTGGTGGGCATCTACAAAGGTGTACAGTCCGCGGCAGCGGCTGTGGGCTGGCGCCTTGATGCTCAAGGCACCTCCTACGTCCATATGTTTGCCAGCACCTGGGGGCTCCTGGTCGGGGGACTCGTGTTCGCTCTCCCCATGATAATACTGCGTGTCGAGGTGAGTTATGTGCACGCCGTGACACGAGCCGCGTTATTCATTGCATGCAGAACCATACATGGGCAGAGGACGACGTGTTGGGAGGCATCGACGCCGCCGGTAATCGCGTCGACGACCATTCAAGACCGCACAGCGTCGCTGAAAACTTTTCGGCGCATGGTCACCATCGACTAGAAGACACGTACCATCGTCGAAATTATCCGATGGAAGAGCTGCAAGCACAACATCACTATCCTCTACAACGATCTAAGGAACGGTGATCGTCACGACTGCTCCCTCTCACGTCCAACTCGCTGTGCTTTCGCCGTTCTTCGTCGACCTCCACGCTCGTTTAACTTGCCGCTTACCGCCCCGATTGCGATATCGTTATTTACGACACGACCGTACCGCGCGCCGTTGTTTCCTCTCTCTGCCCTGCATTCGAATCTTTGTTGGAAATCCTATGGAGGACGGATCTTTTTTGTTTGTTTTTGGTTTCAAGTGGTGTTCTTCTCCGTTTCGTGCTCGCGATCTTACTACTCTGTTTTACGTTGTGTTCTTTATGTGTGCGCCTCCCCCCTTCCCCTGTGTCTGGCGGCTGGAAGAACGACTTGTACGAGTGTCCCTCGCTTGTCTCATCCCTCCGCGTGTAGCATATAGTACAAGCCCGCGTGCTCCTGCGCGTGCAAACATGGATGACGATTTCCGTCTTCACTGCGTCTGGCGATGGTACTTGTTGTGAGGAAGTCACGGGTGTCTGGCATTGGCGATGAGGTTGTGCATCTTTGTTCCGGGTAACACAACGCATTTGTAGCGCGACTGTTGAAATGCAGCGCGTTTCCCAAAGTAATGTCAACCACCTGCCAAGTTCTGGAGACAACGACCAATGTGTTCCCTATTAAATCCGATCCGCTCCTCCAGTGTAGACAGAAACGGGTACATGCCAAATGTACTAAGTATACTATAGTAGTTTTTCTACAAAATCCGGGGGGTCTGCGCGCTGCGTTGAGTATGCCCGTCGGGGTCTGAACCGCAAGAAGGGGAGAATGAGGAAAACGAATGTGTGAGCGATACAGTGTTGTGAGTAATACGAGGAACGATTAACGATGAAGTGTCCGAAAACTTCGAACAGGTGTCAGATCATGCCAGGCTTTGGGGGCCTGCTTCCCGTGCCCGTGCCCGCTGGCAGTGGTGGGAAGGAAATCGGCACGGGCTTCCGTGTCACTGGAGAAGCTGTCGCGGCGGCCTTCTGAGACAGCGGTGACTGTGAATGCGAATGCGAATGCGACTGCTTCGAGAACTGAGAGTCCTTGGACGGCGAGTCTGAGAGCGTCACGTCCGGGTCGTAGTACATCTTGACCTCCGTGTCGATGTGGATGACGCCCGCCTCGACGTCGTGGTGTCCGGCAGCAGCACCGCCCTTCTGTGGTCGGAACTGGTCGCAGCAGATGAAAAATGATGGATTAGGAGGAGAGAAGTTAAAGGTGAGAAAAAGAGAAGTGCGGGAGGTGACGGCGACGTACATTGGTTCCGATGAGTTCGAACTGCGGCTCTTTCTGATGCAGCACAAGGGCCAGTCAGGGAAACCCGACAAACAAATGTGAGGGGAAGAACGCACATGCTGTGAGTAGGCACCGGTGTAATGAGGACGCGACAGGTTCGAAACGCCGGTCCTGCCAGTGCTCGGCATGCCGCTTTGCTGCATCGTATAGATCGCCTGCCGCAGCTTCTCGCGCGAGTTCAACCTGCGAGCAATGACCCATTCAGCAATGGCACTGCATCCAATTTCCCGCCGCTACTCACGTGACGAGAAGCGAGAAGGAGAACACTAAAAACAGATAGGGGGAAAGGTGGAGAATATGATGAGCAAGACGCTACGCAACCCGACGAGTAACGAGTACGCACGCTTGGCGTAGACGTGCAGAAGAGCGGGGACAGAGGCTGCGATGCGACGTAACGGGTTAGCGCTGATGGTCTCGACGCGGAGCAGAGAGGGGGCCAGGACGAACAGAACTGGCCCGAAACAGACTGCAAGACATCAGCACATGGTCTGTTGTTGTTGCAGAGAACGTACTAGACCAAGCATTGCGAGTGCGGTTGCGCTGTGGGGAAAATAAAGGGGATCACACATGAGCACCAGTTTCGCTCAGTGGATCTGTTTCGGTCGGATCACCCTTTACTTACGTTGTGAGCAACCCGTTCTCAATCGTCCACACAGTCATTTTAGAGATCATGCCCGCCGTCCTGCAAAAGACGTTAGTCTAAGTCTAAGTCTGACGCGTGTACGGCGGGGCACGTACTGTTTCAACCCATCCCGCTGCCTCGCGAGCAAGATGCACGTGAGGATAGTGTTGAAGAGGTCGACGGCGACGCTGGCGCCTAGTACGCCATGAATAGCCCAAGGGTACATGACGGTGAAGACGATGAGCGTCTTCGCCTGCTTGCCAAAGACGGCGATGGCGACGCTCAACGCGGCGCGTACTGCGGATCCGATGTACGCCGGGATACTGAACCAGGGGTGCCCGGCCAGCCGGTTTATGCGGTACGCGTAGAAGGACTGTAACAGACGGAGGAGGGAGTAGTTATTATCAAGCTTGCAGACTCGGGCAACGCGGTGATGGATAACGGAACGACGGAGGTGAAAGTGTACACACCTGCACAGAGGCGCCGATGAAGCCGCTGAAGACGACGGAGAGGATGAGCGCGTCGGTCATGTCGAACAAGTTGACGATTTTCGTCGGGTCCGCTGCGTCGAGGACGGTTTTGTCGAATAGCCAGGTCCATATCAAGCCCGTATGAGCCGTGTCCAGACACCTATGGTTTTGTTGACGAGGAGGAGCGCGGGGTGAATGTCAGGCACGGTGTCAAAGCCACGCGAGCGGGGGACAACATACCAGACCCAGGCAATCTACGCGAAGAGACAGACGTCAACGCGGAGGACAGCAACAACAACGCGCGAGAGGACGCACGAGAGAGCGGATCCAGAGCGGGTCTCTGCGTTCGCGCGTGGACGCGTAGGTGTAGAGCTGGATAATGTTGATGCCGTAGAAGACGGAGGCGACGATGACACCGAACTCTGAGGTGCCGAGCCATGTGTGGATCTGGTCGCGGAGCTGGCGCTGCAGTGCGGCGAGCTGGGCTGCCTGCGCCGGATCCATCGGTGCTGCTGACGATGCCATCGAGTGGGATGGAGGGAGCGTGGAGGTGGAGCAGGGAAGACCAGCTGAACCCAAGCCCAAACACCGAGAAGTTTTCTGAGGAGCCCTGTTGACAGCGGGGCGCGACTCGGACGGGGTCGGCTGTTGCGCGGGTGACGAGCGCGGGAAAAAGGAGCGTTGAGAAGACGAGGGGGGAATGTCCGGCGCGCTCGCGTGTGGATCACCGAGGCCGTTTCCCCAATGGACTCACTATTTGTCCGTTACCACATCAGGCACATCAGGATTTACACACTGATCCCGGGATATTTAGACTGTTTCAATTCATCTCATTGAGCAGCTGCGGTGGAGCAGGTGGATGGGAGGCACGGTGCGAACGCATCTTGGGAAGGGCGGGCGATGTCGACCACGTTCCGGCCGCTCCAGCGACGTCGCGGATATAGTCCGGAGTTGGTTGTCGCGCTTCTAGTCAGTCGCCTGGACGAAGGATCTGCCTGTAGCCGACTGGGCATCAGCCTCGAGAGGGGGTCGAGCGCGTGGATGACGCAAAGCCGAGTCGAGAATCCTTTGCGAGCGCATGGTCGCACTGACGACGGCGATGAAACGAGGATCGAAGAGCTATTCGAGTTCATAATGCAGTAGGTTTACAGGTTCCTGACGGTGTCTGGCAGGTCCACGACTCGGCCGACGACGTTGTACCGCTTTCTGGAACGCACAAAAAAGTCAGCACAGAACGGCGAGTGAGCGGTGACTGACTTGAAGTAGGCATGCCAGTCGTCGAGAACCTTCTTCTCGTCGGGCGGCAGGACGCTCCAGTCCGGCACCGCGTCCTCTGGCTTGAGCGACGACTTGCCGAGCCCGCGCGAACCGTCCTTGCCGGCGAACACGCTGTAGCCGCCGCCGGGGCCGTACGTGTCGCGCTTTGTGCTCACGTCGAACACCGTGCCTGGGCCTGGTCAGCACCGTCCGGCACAGTTCAAGTCGGCGCCCGCACCCTTTATAGACAGCAAGATAGGTTTCGCGGCGTCGGTGCCGTCGTACTGGGCGAGGTCTGTGAGCGTGAACGGGTCGTCCTTGGGCGGCGCGAGCGTGTCTGGGACGGCAAAGGCCTCTGCCATCTTGGTCTCTCCGTTCTCGCCGTCTGGGGAAGATTTCGGTATCGGGTCTGTCGTCGGCGACGTCCGCAGCGGCTGCGCTGGCTTGTATATATACGCCCTGAAGATGAGCGCGAGGAGCAACGCTGGCACGCTCGTCCAGAACAACTGCGATAGATCGAGCTCGGAAAGCGCCATATCTTTATCAGATTGCTCCCGCCCCTTCCTTCTCCTCATGCCAACTTCTTCCTGGAATCCAGAATTCGTATTGCGGACTCCTTCAGCGTCGTCCGTCTCACACCGCGCTCTGGTCATCTTGAATCAGCCGTTCTCGTACGAGCTCCTGTCTGTTCTCTGGAATGCCACTGCCTGGCGCGCCTGCGCAGACGGCGGCGCGAACCGTCTGCACGATGTCTCCCTCAAAGAAGGTCTTGCGCGTTTCAAACCAGACGTCGTACGCGGCGACCTCGACTCGCTCCGTCCAGACGTCCGTGAGGCCTATTCCGCGCTCGGTATCCCCATCGAGCACGATCCCGACCAGTACTCGACGGACCTCATGAAATGTCTCGACGTCGTCCCGAGCCACGTAACTGAAGTCGTCTTACTTGGCGGGCTCTCTGGTCGCTTGGACCAGACCGTCCACGTCCTCGCGCTGCTTCATCGTAAACGCCACGAGTCGCGGCGAATGTTTGCGATAACGGACGACTCGCTGGGATGGGTGCTCGATGCTGGCGAGCATGAGATCTCTCTTCCGTGGCCCATCGCCAACGGTCCGCTTGGCCCTACGTGCGGCATCTTGCCTGTCGGCGTGGCAGGAACGACGCTCACCACCAAGGGCCTGGAGTGGGATGTCGAGGACTGGCCGTCCAGCTTTGACGGCCTCGTATCGACGTCGAACCATATTGCGTCGGGGACTGTACGGGTGCGGACCACGGCGCCAGTGTGGTGGACGGTCGAAGTGCGGCGCGATGCTCTGTTGACCTAGAAGTGGACTGGAGAGCGGGAAACCATAGATCTAAAGCTGCTTACACTCGTAATCTAATAGATACAGAAACTGATGCGCGTAGTGCACGACCGTCGTCTTCATAAGTACAGGATCATACTTCACTCACGAAGCCCCATCTCATTCATAAACGCCTCCCACGAAGTAGGCAGATCCTGCTCCATTCCCACCTCCGCACCAGCGCCCCCGCCCGCACCCAGAGACTGAAGAAACTCCATATCCTCTTGCGTCATAAAGTCACCCTCGCCCTCCTGCACGACGCCCGCATCGAGCATCTCCGGCTCGGGATCGGGGTCAGAGGGCGGCGACGGCGTGATCCCCTTGACCACCACGCGCGTCGTCCCGTATATAAACGCCACCTCCGCGTCGTCGAGGTCTACAGCTGTAGGCGTCTTGGGCCGTCCTTCACACGACGCGCGCGACGCAATCGACTTCTGTCGTAACTTGCGCAGACTCGGCTAAGTACCAGTCAGTACCCTGGTGTGTGTGGCGAGCGGGAAACGCACCATGACGCGGGAGATCGTAAGGAGTTTCGGCGCCACGGCGTCCAGCGTATTAAAAATCGCATCAAACTCCATCCACGCGGCAGACGCGAGCTGACATCGCGGAGAACGTATAATGAGCGCGGCGAGAATAATCTGCCATAGTTAACAAAAAAACATTCCATACGCAAAGAGCGCAATGACATACCGCTGCGTTGAAGCCTGCTCCCCACAGATACGGAAACCGTTTACAAAACGGGAACTGCGCTCCAAGGTTCCGTATCGTCGCGCCGAGCTGCATCGACGCGCGGAATACGGCGACCGTGCTCTCGTAGTACCTGCTCCGTAACGGGTCGTCCGGACTCTCCGCCATCGCTTTCGCAAAGAATCCGCGATGGATGTACAGCAGCACTACACGAGAGTCTAGTCAGCAGCGAGCCAGCATCAGATAGAGACACTACGCACACTTCTGGGGCAATATCTGCGTCGCGACGCGCTGCATCCTCGTGATGAGGGGCTGGTTCGGATCGTACGGCGCGTCGAACGCATCCCCGCGGAGCGTCTCGCTCAGCGGGAGCTCGCGGATGATATGGTCCAGTCGGAGGATAGCTGCGTACGATACGGCGTGTACGCCAAACGCCTCGTCCAGCGCGCGAAGCATGCACTGGCTCGTGAAGGCATGCGTCCACGCCATATCTGCGCACGCGAGAGGATGAGTGCCGCGTTGTGAAGAGTAACGCGGACGTACACGATTGATGCCACTCGCCGGTATCGTCGAATGACGCCTCCTTGTCGACCGGGAGTCGCGCGTCGAAATGCCGTGGAGAGATTCCAGGTGGACGCCCGAGCGACTCGGCGACCCAGACATTGTACCACACAATATCCCACTGCAAACGTTCAAAGCGTCAGACGGCGAAAAGTACAACACAGTTCAGGTACCACGAGACGCCGTCGGATTTGTCTATCGGGATCTGGTAGCTTCCAATGACTGTCGTCCCGATGTACGCCGAGCTGGATTACGCAAACACATGAGAAGCCGGGGGGTTGAGGGAAGTTGTAAGAGTACGTACGCCTTTGCACAGCTGACAGGCAAGCCCTGTAAGACCGTACGCTTTGCCCATCCCACCATGGTCGTCCGCGACCTGAAGGAACCAGCCACACAAGTGCTGTGAAGACGGTAAGCGTGAGTGCAAGTGCAAGTGCGCAGGAACCAGAACGCACGAGAGCGCGGACGGCGTGAATGGTCGGATGTTCGATGCAACTGTCGATACCCAGCGCGATGGTCGCAAGGTCGAAGTAGTTATACGCCAAGTCGCGTTGCGGTTCCTCGTCCGGGTCCAGCAGCGCCGCGAGGCTGAGCACAGCGTACACGACTGCAACTTCATGCAGCGACAGGCCGTCAATCACCGGTTTCTCGTCGTCGTCGGGTCCGGGATACAACGCAGCCAGCATAGCGAGCATCTCCTCGTGGAGAACGGCGCCAAACATCCACGCCGAGTGCGCGAAGTAGGCGTTACTGAGCGTTATGGCGACTCGACGAGGTGGGAGACAGTCCTCCAGTATTCTCATTTCGTCCTCGCGGCCGCGTATAAGCGGGCATCCGGGTGCTGCTTCTTCAAAGTACTCGCATAGGTTTGTCTTCCAGCCGAAAGGGTCGTTCGAATTGGCTAGGACTTCCTGGCTCCAGACGAAGTACTGTGCAATAGGCAGATGCGCGTGAGCATTCAGAACCGCGGAGAAAGTAAGGGTGTTCTTACATCGGAGGCGGCATTGGGACCGAACCTGCCAGTAAGAGAATCATTGCGTCAGCGTCGAGCTTTGGGTCTGGATCCCACGAACCATAAGGTTTGATCTCCAAGGGTCATCATACCAAACGACCTCGACACGTCGTCATCGACTACAGTTGTCTTTGGCGGTGAGGGACCCGAACGGCCTGAGGACGGCGTCGAGCCGGAGGATTTGGCAGCGGCGATTGCGCTCTGCAGCTCAGTAACGCGCTTCTGCATCTACAAGTCTGTTAATACTAGTCCTAGGGCTACATTGGAAGGCGTACGATGTCGATTTTCTCGTGTAGATGTCGGGCATCCGTCAGGACCAGCCTGTGCGCCACAGTCCGAGATGAGCTCCCAGCGGTCCAGGCTGGTGGAATTCAGAGCGCTGACCGTTTCCCCTGCGCATAGCCCTTGACGAGAGTGCCGCCTGGACATACGTTGGTGCATCCGCGCTTGGTGCAGCTCGAGCAGGGGACCCGCTTGTCGCATTTGAGCTTTAAGCGTTTACATTCTGCGCCGCGTGAGTGGTGCTCATGGATGAATGCGCGTCGCGTACCAGCGCATGTAGTTCCCTTGCGGTGCGAGCCTTCTGGCTGTACGGACTGGAGGTTGGATGTGGTCATGGGCGTCGCTGTCAGACATAGCGCTCGCGACGGGAACTGAACTCCGGACTCAGACGCTTCCTGACTTCCTCGTACCACGATCGAGTATCCCACCAACCTTCTGACTGTGACAGCTCTACGGTCCCGCCGGGAACGCGCTCACGCCCATCGACTCGGGCGTCCTGCTATTCATACACCACAACACTCAGACTGTCTCTAGACTGCCTATCAATATTGTCATCGTACTTCCTTCTCGTCGCTGTACTATGGTGCATGGCTGGCGCTCACGTTCTAGTACCATTGGACTCAAACGCGGAGGGGTACACTCCCATCCGTCCCAATCGTCCCACTGTCCGGCGCGCCGCCCTCCCCTACGGTACCGAACGGAAGTGCCACGACGGCAGCGCCAAAGCTGAGGATCAACACGAGAGACATCGTGGAAGATGCTTTGGCTTCTGGGGGTTGTCTCGCTTTTATGTTTCACTCCCGGTCGCTCTAGCTCCTCGTCCCCACGTGCATGTGGCGCACAAACCCACGACTGTCACACTGCGACCTGACTCGTTCACGCCAACAGGCAGAACTGCTAAGTTACGTCTGGCTCGGAAGGGCCATGCCCTGAGAATCTGCGAATCCCTTCTCTGTGGCGACAGATGCCAGTGCCGTGTACGCATCTCCCAGGGAATACCATATGTATGAGCTCTCTTCCTCCACGCGTTTCCAGCGACTGAAGCAGATTTGACGCGTCCATTCGGAATTTAGAAGCACGAAGAAGATACAGGACAACGCGTGAATGGTCAAGAGCTCGGAAAGAACACGGCGAAAGGCACAGCGAGATAGCGCGTCACTCCAGTCCGTCCAGTCGGATTGTCAGCAGCAAATGCAGTCGAGCCGCTCGAAGTCTCTTGGTTGCAGGCGATTGGGGTGAGTGGACGAGTGCCCCTAAATATTCAGTCCCACCCCATGCTGCGCCGGCGGCGCGGCGGCGTCGGCGGACCCACGCTGCGCACTCAGGGCTGTCTTAGAGGAATGGGGCGGTCGTCAGGTGCGGCAAAAGTCTGGCGAGCAGGTACCTATGCTTTGGTTGCTCACAGGCTACTACATCAACAACGATACATCAGCAACGAAACATGTAGTTAGAAGAGATGCCCATGTCCGAGTGCATGTTCGACGAGCCCCTGCTGGGTTTGATTTTTCTTGCCTCAGAGTCGTCGCTCACAGGCTGTACCGGAGCTTCGGCCGGGACGGCTCGTGTTCCACCTCCCCCGGCGCCTCCTGCATCCACGAAGATCGGAGACTGGTCAGTTTGTCACCCAACATTTGCATCTGAAGAGCCGGCTAACATTGGGAAGGGAGACGATGTAAGACCAGCGGTCGACGCGGGCGAAGACGCTCTTGTAGCTAACGTCGAGCCAGACCACCTTTGTCGGAGCGAACCCCCCGGAAACGGCACGTGATCCTCTACGGAAGCCTACTCGCGCGCACGTCCGTCGAAAACTCCATGCTGCATCTCTGTCGCTTTTGGTCGCTCTCGCGTAGTCTCGGCCCCGATGAGCGTTCTCATGCCAAAGCCGTGGCGCTCGACGGCTCCTTGCGCTTCCGTACAGCGCCCCTTCGCAAACTGCTATAGCTCGAGGCTGTTACAGTCAACAGTACCGCACCTGAAGACTCCTTACCTTGGTACCGTACAATAGCCCTTGATCCCCTCAATGTCCCTCGTTCCGACAACGCCTTACGACCAAGGCGTTACGGTTACATACGCCACTATCGCTCTCTTATGTCAAACGTTCTTCTTCGGTCAGTCCGTACAATGGTATATAATTCTCCAGGCTGGGAGCTCACGGTCTACAGGTGTATACGCCACGCTCATGCCATTCTCCATCTATCTCGTTATGTAAGAGCATGGATTCGCACGTGTATCCGTCCAGGCTCAGTTCATACCTGGTCGGACAATAGCAAGCGAGGACGCAGCTCTGGAAGACCGTGGCTTTTCTGGGTCACAGTCTTCATGTTTCTCCTTTCCGCGGCGTACTGGGCAGCCTCAGCAGCCCACCTCTTCTTGTGCCTCCGCGCCTTCTTCACAGACCCGTCGCCTGCATTAGCTCTCAGAGTCGACGTCTTCTCGACGCTTGCGCATGCGGTTGTTTTGATCAATGTAAGCTGATACTCTCGGCGCAGCGCATGCCTTCAGGTTGACAGCAGTGCTACAGTGTGTCCTTACCGATGCTGTCATTGTATGGCGCGCGTGGATCTTATGCTCGGATGACAGCAGAAGGATTCTGTACCTCCCTTGCGTGTTTCTCTTCCTTACTTCCCGTGAGCACCTGGTCATGTTTCTTCGCTCTTGAATCTTCAACCTCTGGTGCTGACACAAATCCTTCTAGTATCCGTCGCATCGACGATTGCCGCCCGTATCATAATCATCGCCTATCGCATGACGCATGACGGAGAACGCTCTCCACGACTGTTATTCGCAATCAACACCTCACAAGTCTCGAGCCTCGGTTTTACGCTAATCACCAACATATCGGCGACCGGGATAATAGCAGCCAAAGCTTGGTATGCACTGGTCATTCGGCACCGTATTACGGCGCCGCCATGCTGATGTCGACCGCTCCTCTGACAGGAGGTACCGGAGAATGATGAAGCAAAGTATCCGCGACGCAGAAAGGCATGGGACGAAGCTTGAGACGATCTTTGCGCTGATTATCGAATCCGGGGCTACCTACTGCTTCTCCGGTGTAAGTCGCAGTTTCGTCCTGACTCCTCCAATACGCACCGCTGAACTGTTGCGTCAAGATAACAGTCCTTATCTCTTCAGTATTGCGACTAAAGCACGGTACCCTGGGCGATGTCTATGCGCCAGTCAATGTCCAGATCGCGGTGCGTCGAGTAGGTGTAACATTTACTCGTCCTATTGACATTGTGACACGTAGGGAATTTATCCAACGATAGTCCTTCTCGTAATCAGCATGCACCTCACGATGAAGGAGACGACGTTCTTCAGTGGCGGACCTGACAGCCAATCGCATAATCTGCAATTCGCGGCGCACCCGGCCGCAGGCCACAATCCATCAGGAACGACACTGAACTCTAATTCCCGGTGTGCGAACATCGATCCTATTACGCGTCCGATGCGCAACCGTTCGGTCGTCTCTAACTGCGACAGAGCCCCTCGTCTGCAGACGCTTGTACGTGTCCGTACTAGTTTCCGTACACGTTCTCATGTTGCCGTAGAGTGTGGGAGACGATTTCTTAGCGGAAGACTTGGTCGCTGGCAACTATTACTGTACCCGAACTTTGTTGTCGGAGGAATCCCCCTGAAACAGCACCTGATTCTCGTGCTCATTGTGGGTGCTGAATGTATACTGCTGCAGTGTTTCGCTTGCGACGAGGATAGCACAATCTTTAATCGGCGTGAGCGCGGCAAGCCCTGGAGTGTTTCCTTCATAATAAGGTCTTCCCCCGGAACAACATTGACTCTTGTGTTTGCACCGGCTTGGTGTTGACTCGACATCATACTTCCTGCTGCGGTCCTTGTTAGTCTCTCGCACGGCGGGACCGTCGGATGATAATGATTGTCCGGGGGAGAGTATCTTGTCTGTCGCATTGAATGGGAGACGTGCAACGTCGTATGCAGCGAGACAAAGTCAGCAAGGTCTCTTCAGCTGTTTGCACTCCATAAACATCGGTACCACAGTTCGCTCTCTTTTGCGCTGTATCGAAATCTACGATCCCCCCGACGTGTGGTCCTCCGTGCATCACAGCGCAAGTCCATCCATTCAAGGACGTTCTCGACGCGCGTCCTGGCAGATCCTGGCGTGCCGCAGCGGTGCCGCAGCGTGCCACGCTTGATCCCGGGCCGGGTGTCTTCCACGGACTGAAGCGGTGCCTGTCGCGAAGCAGTGGCCACGGCGTAACATCCTCAGGCCTCAGGATCGCTAAGAATTCAAACGCTGCGGCTTCCATGATTCCGGATGATTCACCACACCGGGTCCGTTGTGGGGTATAAAGGACCCTTCGATTTGCGTATAATTCCTATCATCAGTTTACCCAACTACCACCATTACCCCTACCAATGGCACCCAACAACACCGGCATCAGCACTCGTGGTCAGCGCGTCGTCGTAGCAGGCGCGAGTGGCGGGATTGGACTGGGCGTAGCGCTTGCATTCGCAAAGAGTGGTGCGGAGGTGTGGATCGTCGGACGGAACCCTAGAACAGGCAAGTGCTAGCGATCCTCCTTTCGCTCTTACCCACACCTCCTTATGTTGTACCACAGGCAACGAAGTTATCGAGAAGTTGAAGCAAGCAGCACCCATCGCTACGCCCGCTCCGGAGTTCCGTTTCTTCCAAGCGGACCTGGGCACGATCGCGGAGTGTCTGCGCGTCGCGAACGACTTGGCCGACGCCGCGGGGGAGTCGGGCATCGACCACCTCATCATGACGCAGGGCGGTCCAGCCGTCCCGACCGACATCGAGCCCAACGTGGACGGCCTCGACTCGCACTTCGCCATCCAGCTCATGTCGCGTTTCGTCCTCGCGCACCATCTTACGCTCGTCCGCCCCACTATAAAGCAGTCGATCATCGCGGTCGTCATTGCTGGTATGGGCAAGGCGAACTTTGACGTGAAGGATATCACGCTCGAGGCGTTGAAGAAGAAGGGCGGGTACTCTATACTTCCCACCGCCGCTCGCGATTGCACAATCATGGACGCCGTATGGCAGGTACGTGCTATCGTAACCCCAGTATATATGACCCGAGCTGACCCGTCCCGACTTTGCAGGAGCTCGCAGAACGATCCCCTTCCGTCCGTTTCCTCCACCTCTACCCAGGCTTCGTCAAGACCGCCGCGCTGAGCGACATGAGCGGCCAATCGCCCCTCCTCAGAGTCATGTTCAGAGTCGGAGGATGTCTCCTCGGTCAGGAGATCGAGGAGTACGCGCAAGTCCCGCTGTACCTCGTTGCGAACCCGGAGGGACAGAAGTTGGTCGGCACGGAGGCGAAGGCGACGCAGTGGAACGAGAAGCCGAAGCGCCTGTCCGAGTCCCCTGCGCTGAAGACTCCCGGGACGCGGGAGGCGATTTGGAACTTTATGGTCTCTAAGCTTCCGCAGTGATCGTCGAATGAATATGTATCTGTACAGTAGTCCGAGTCGAAAGTACCAGTGCCTCGTAATGACCCCGCCAAACAGTCACCAAATATATGTGCTCAAACTGTCCCGCATTTGTTGATCATACGCAAGAAGTCGTTTGCATACTTGAGCACGCTTCGGCTGCAGCGTTGTAGTATAAGCAGCTCCGCATACCGCGGAGGCGGATTAGTCTTCAATTCTGGCTTTGTCAGCAGGGGTTATAAGAAGTTGAGAACACGCAAAGCCCGGGCTCTCCTCCATTACGATGTTACCCGACAACACCAACGTCAGCACTCGTGGCCAACGCGTCGTTGTTGCAGGTGCGACCGCTGGGATAGGGTTCGGAGTCGCGCTTCAGTTTGCGAAGACCGGCGCGGAGGTATGGATCGTTGGACGTAACCCCAAGAAGGGTGAGCACGTCACCGTTACTCGTCTCACACACGCTGACGGTGTCGTTGAACTCCCGCAGGAGATGATGTCCTTGAGAAGCTGAAGCAAGCTGCTCCCACTGGCGTTACCCCAGCCCCCGAGTTTCGCTTCTTCCAGGCAGACCTAAGCCTCATCAGCGAGACTGTGCGAGTGGCCCACGAGCTGGCGGATGCCGCAGGGGAGGCTGGCATTGATCACCTAATCCTCACGCAAGGCGGGCCCGCGGTCGCGACCGACGTCGCACCCAACGCAGAGGGGCTCGACACACACTTCGCCACTCAGCTCATGTCGCGCTTCGTCCTCGCGCACCATCTCACCCTCGTGCGATGTGCTGTAAAGCGGTCGGTCGTCTCTGTCGCTCTTGCTGGCAATGGCAGGAAGGAGTTTGACGTGAACGATATCACTCTTGAAGCGCTCAAGAAGAGCGGGAGGTACACGTTGTTACGCGTCGCGCCTCATGACTGCACAGTTATCGACGCCGTATGGCAGGTGCGAGCAAAAATCTGTATCCCGAGTTTTGGAGCTTGACGACTTTCGTAGGAACTCGCGGAGCGCAACCCGTCGATCCGCTTTCTCAGCCTGCATCCAGGTTTCGTCAGAACGCCTGCGCTCGAGAACCCAGCGGGCCAACCGCTCCTCCTCAGGATCGTGTTCGTATTCGGTAGGGCGTTTATGGCGAAGACGATCGACGAGTACGCGCAGGTCCCGTTCTACCTCGTTGCGAATCCAGAGGGGCAGAAACTTGTCGGCACAGAGGCGAAGGCGACGCAGTGGGACGACAAGGCCAGGCGGCTCTCTGAATCTCCTGCACTGAAGACTCCTGGGACCCGCGAGGCGATTTGGAACTTCATGGTCGGGAAGCTGCCAAAGTGATATCGTAGTTATTTGTTTATCGTAAGAATCAAAGTTTGCGTGCGTGTCCTGCGAACACCAGATGGGGAGGCGAAACCTGCGAGTGTCTCTTTCCAGTGCGCGGAACTTGCGCACGACGAGCTGGCGAAGCGAAGTGAAGGGGTTCTGTGACGATCTCTGTAGGCATTTAGGATGCTGCCCACGCCGGATTCCACACAGGCAACGCTCGTAGGATGGAGATTGCGGAGCGGAGGCAAGATTGATGGTGGATCGGAGTTTGCGCAAGTTTTCGCCTAGCTCCTCTCTTCCCTCACCGACCTCCAAAAAGCGCCGCCCCGAGCCTGTTACAGCCCGCAAAATGAGTGACCACGAGGACGAGCACCACTTCGAGGCGGCCTCTGGCTGTGAGCTCTGGTCATCGCGCGCCGCGATCTCGAGCTGACTGTTTCCCAGCCGGCGCCTCGCTCACGTTCCCGATGCAGTGCTCTGCCCTCCGCAAGGGGTCCGTATCTGTCTAGAGGGAAGCTGGCTGCTCACGCCCTCGCGCAGTGGACACGTCGTGATCAAGGGCAGGCCGTGCAAGATCGTGGACATGTCGACCTCCAAGACCGGCAAGCACGGTCACGCAAAGGTCCATCTCATCGCCATCGATGTACGTTCTGCCCCAACCACGCTGCGCCCAGACCCGCTCACACGCCCGCGCCCGCCAGATCTTCACCGGCAAGAAGCTCGTGCGCTCTTTTTTGCCCCGCCCATCTTGTTGCGCCGCTGATTGGCTGCCTCCCCGGCTGTGCAGGAAGATATCTCGCCCTCGACGCACAACATGGACGTCCCCACCGTCAACCGCACCGAATACACCCTCGTGCGCCGCCCGTGTCGCCGTCCAGAGCCATCTAGCTGATCGCCCGCCACGCAGGTCAACATCGACGACGGCTACCTCAACCTCATGACCAGCGACGGCACCTCCAAGGACGACGTCAAGGTCCCCGAGGGCGATATCGGCAAGCAGATCGAGACCGAGTTCAACGAAGGCAAGGAGCTCCTCATCACCATCGTCGCCGCCATGGGCGAGGAGCAGGCCATTGCCATCCGCGCCACCTCCGGCTGAGCCCCTAGACGCCCGCGCACGCTCTCTCCGTTCGGTGTGTGTCTCCCTCTCGTCTTGCTGGCGCCCGTCCGCTCACGATCCCATCGCCAGCTCTCCGGTCTTGGTCTCGGTCCCGATGTCACGCATTTCATTATATAGCGTTGGTTACTTCTTGGACGGGCACGCTCTACGTAAACCACCTACCCTCGTGGCGTGCACTCCCGTCTTGTACTACACATCACGGAATGCCCGCTGCTTCCCTCTCCTCTCCTCTGTGCTGTCCCAAATTCCTACCCTGTCGCAACATAACGCCCATCAAATACATAGCACCCGCTCCAGAAGAGCCACCCGCGCGCGCGCGCTCCAAGCGAGATCCGGTATGACGCATGGATCCTCTGCGTGCCCTGCGAGTCTGCTGCCTATCGGCCACAGTAGAAGCCTCCGAAACCGCTTGCAGCTGACAAAGCTTTGATGTTCTTGTGACTCGGAACTCAGACAGTCCTCGCGACCTGCGGTTACTGGCTCTAATTCGACCACACTCACAGCTCAATGATCTGCGCTGAGCAACGCCCCGTAACCAACCTGAAGTGACGCGCACTTCGCTGTCGTCCTGAGCCCGTCCGTTTCTCGCGATCGTCCGCCGAAGGACATCGACGTATCGCGCCCTCCTCCACCGTGACGGCACGCGTCTATAATGCACTGTATAAAGGGGCGCAAAGGATGCGGTTGACGAACCCAGTAAGTTCCAGCAATCATGGGCGCGTCGGTCAGCACAGTTTCGAACGCGTCGGTCAGCGCACGAGGCGAGATCGCCGTCATAGTCGGCGGCACGCAGGGCATCGGACGCGGTATTGCCGTTCGCTTTGCGCGCGCAGGAGCAGAGATCTGGCTCGTCGTGCGTAATGAGCAGAGAGGTGCGTAACTATTACTTACGCATCCTTCGACGCAACATTAATGCTCATGACCTCACTTGAATAGGCCAGGCGGTTGTAGACGAACTAGTCAAAGTCGCCCCGTCCGGTACCCCGCGTCCTCGCATCTTTCTGGCGGATATGAACGTCAAGGAAGAAGTGTTTCGCTGCGCGGACGAGATCAAGGCTGCCGCTGGCGAGGCGGGGGTCCACTACCTCATCCAGAACCAAGGTAGAATCGCAGGCACACTTTCTGTCTATTGAGACTGATATATCTTCTTGTGTCTGTCGTGTATGATCACAGGCGGTCCATCGAACCCCAAGGACATCGCACCAAACGCGGACGGCTTCGACGCGCACTTCGCCGTCCAAGTCCTCTCACGCGTCATCCTCGCCTACGAACTACGACACATCGTCACCCGCTCCTCGATGGCCGTCGCAGCGGCCGGGGTGGGTAGTAAACACTTCGATACGCAAGACATCACGCTCGAAGGTGTCAAAGCGCGCGGGGAATACAACTACGTCGCCTCCGGCCAACGCGACTGTACCATGCTCGACGCCGCATATATCGTGTGTCTTTGCTCTCTCTCCACCCTATTCCCGTTTCCGAGCTTGACTTCCCCGGTAGGCGATCGCGAAAGACGCTCCAAACGCAGCGCAGTATACACACGTCTTCCCAGGCTTCGTGCGCACCAACACCCTATCCAACAGCGGAATCCTCGACTCAGAGATCAAAGCATGGCTCTTCTGGCTCGCCGGTCTGATACTCGGCCGTTCAGTCGAGTGGTACGCCGAGATTCCGTTTTATATGACTGCCAATCCCGAAGGACGTAAGCTCGTCGAACGGGAGGGAGAGGGAGGTGTGGGGTTCTGGGATGAGAAGTTCAAGAATGTGGGAAAGTCGCCGGCGTTGGAGGATGAGGAGACGCAGAGGGTTATTTGGGAGTGGTTGAAGCGGAACGTCCTCGTTCGGTGACTCGAGCTCGGAATCACTGTGGAGTGTAAATTACACTTTGAGACGCTCAGCTACATGAACAGGGCTGTATTGCTTTCTTCGACACGAATCCCGGCGATTGTATCTTCGCGTACTGGTATCAAAACATCAGGAAGCAACAGTCCTGAGTAAGTAAGAGGCTAAGAGCAGGAGGATGGAAAAACTCCGCCGCGCTTCAGTAACCTGTCCTCGTAGAAATCGCAACCTTTCGACATCTTGTGTAGACCTGCGTCTCCATCCTTCTGGTTATTCTGCGCCACGGCCCCGAGCTCCATGCCACTCGAGTGTCGATGTGAATGTCCATTGTGGTTCGATCGCGAGCTGACGCTGAGCGTGCCGCATCGCGGCACGCACGACACGCGTCCGTTTTGCCGCCTGCATATTGCGTATATGACAAACTGTGACCAAGCGTCATCGAAACGACAACCTGCCCCAGTCTGAGTCTTGCTCGCGCTGACATGGGCGCATCGGTCAGTACGGCGTCGAACGCATCCGTCAGCGCCAAAGGCGAAGTCGCAGTCATAGTGGGCGCAACGCAAGGCATAGGACGCGGCGTTGCGGTCCGCTTCGCGCGTGCGGGTGCGGAGGTCTGGCTTGTGGTTCGTAACGAGCAGAAAGGTATGCGCGGCAGCACGCAGTGCAATTGTCACTGACGGTGTGTTGTGAAGGCAAGGAGGTAGCAGAGGAGCTTAAGCAGGTCGCCCCGCCAGGAACACCTCACCCGCGCATCTTTATCGCGGATATGAATGTTAAGGCGGACGTGTTTCGCTGCGCGGACGAGATCAAGACCGCCGCCGGGGAGGCGGGAGTTCACTACCTCATCCAAAACCAAGGCAAGTTACAGTTCATCGCATGATCGAAATCCCCTCTCGGGTTGCGCTCACTGCTCACGCTGTTGCTCCTCATCTCAGGCGGTCCGTCCTACCCAAAGCGCGTCGCGCCGAATGCGGACGGTTTCGATGACCATCTTGCCGTACAAGTCCTCTCGCGCGTTATCCTGGCGTACGAGCTTCGGCACACCGTAATGCGCTCCTCTATAGCTATCGGAGTCGCCGGATTGGGCGTCAAGGACTTTGATACGCAGGACATCACTCTTGAGACCGTGAAGGCGCGAGGAGGATACGACTTCATTACTTCCGGACAGCGCGATTGCACCATGCTCGACGCCGCGTACATCGTATGTCACTTTATCTCATAACCCCCTTTATATTCCTCACGTTTTATTCACTGCAGGAAATTGCGAGAGACGCGCCAAATGCACAGTATGCGCACCTCTGGCCGGGCGTCGTGGTAACGAATACGATGGAAAACAACGGAGTCATCGACTCAGTACTCAAATCGTGGCTCTTCTGGTTCGCGCACTTGATACTTGGACGCTCGGTGGAGTGGTATGCCGAGGTTCCGTTCTACATGACTGCCAACCCGGAGGGACGCAAGCTCGTCGAACGCGAGGGAGGAGTAGGATTTTGGAACGAGAAGTTCAAGAACTTGGGCAAATCGCCGGCGTTGGCGGACCCAGAGACTCAGAGTATCATTTGGCAATGGTTCCAACGCAATGTTCTTATAAGATGAACCTCTGACAAGGACTCGCAATACGTCTGCAATAGCAATCCGCTTCCTTATTCGTAGCCTTTGTACCGCACAGAGTCAGAAGAGGGCGGCATCCAGTGGACCGCCACTGTGAAATGAGGCACATAGTAACTAGCGTACGAGGTAGAGAGATGAGAAGTCATGTCGGCATCATAGGAAGACAACGTCGATCATTGCCATAGAGGACCTCGTTTTGGCTGTGAATTTCGAGCCCACTAGAGTCCCGTAGTACACGAAGCACACCCCAAGCGGCAGTTTAAGAGGAGAGCGGCGGGAAAGCCTTTCCGGGGCCGGTTGTTCCAACAGCGCTTGTGAGCGCGGAGAAGGCGCTCAGTGGAAGCGCTGAGTACTGGACACCTGTCGAGTCGAGAAATGAAACACGCCTGCCCTTCAACAGTCCTTGCACAGCCAAATTCTCTTATAAGATCAACAGGCGAAGGCGGGAGTGATAAGATTGACCTTGCGACGTTCGCCAAAGGCAGCGTTACCATTCACGCGCCATGAGTGTCGTTTTTGTAACCGGCGGCTCTCGGTGAGCAGGTACGGCTCGGTGCTACATCGTCTCATATATTTGGTGTGGTATCGGGCTCTCCGTCGTGACGATGCTGCTGAGCGACGGCCATAAGGTCACGAGTCTCGCGCGCTCGCGTCCAGCCGAAGTAGAGACACTCGAAGGTCAGTAGCCGTCGAAAAGTCTCTCAAGGGCGCGCTGACCGTACACATTTGACAGCCATTTACGGGACCGACCTGCTCGCCATTGAAGGAGATCTGTACGCCGATGTGACTTGTACTCCTCAGTATTGAAGTCACGCTCAGAGTCATGCTCTGCAGCGCCCGGGCCGATCCTGCAACTACGACCAGCGCCATACGCGCCGCCATCTCCACCTTCGGCCGCGTCGATGCCTTGGTCTTCAACGCCGCGACGCTATCCCCCCTGAAGCGTCTCGCAGACGTAACGCTGGAAGAGATCTTGACAACCTTCAACGTCGACGTATTCTCTCGATCATCCCGGTAATTCAGGCCTCCGTCCCGGAGTTGCGCAAGAGTAAGCGCCCCGGAGGCGCGCGTATCGTCGTGGTGAGTTCCAGCGCCGGTCTGGCTGGTAAAGCGGGAATGGCAACGTACTGCGCGAGCAAAGCGGCGCTCAAACTTCTTGTTGGGTATGTTTCGGGTACGCCACCCGCTGCACATGTTGACCACTATGTAGCGCACTGGGCCAGGAGGAAGAGAGCATAGTCACGGTCGCTGTCAACCCTGGAATGGTGCTGCACGAGCCATCGTTGCCGTTGCTCTTCGTGCGGGGAAGGAGTTGAGTGGCAGATACATTGATTGGGATGCCATGGAGATACAAGCGCTCTGAAACTCATAGCAGTATGTGAAAGTCGAATGTATAACCGACCATCCTACTAGTGGTCAAAGAGGCCGGCGAGGTAGTTGGAGGTTGCAAGTACACAGAACACGGAGTGAATATCAAGGCCTGTCTGCGAAAGGATAGACGTCGATAGACCCTGCGAGATCATAGCTGGCGCTATCACGAAGCACATTCAGAAGATAGGGCGACGACAGCGTCACTCTGACGTCCTCTCGCGTGTCGCCACAGCTCAGGAGGGCGGCCTCGTTGTCGAAGTGGATTGGGTGAGTAAAGTTGGCCATGAGTAACCAGTTCTTGTCCTTCGCTGCCAGTACACGCCGCAACTGTTCCGGTTCATAGTGCGGCCGACGCTCGTCCCGGTCGTTGAGATCTCGCACGAGGTTAGAGATTGAAGGACCCCAGCGTGAGTAGGCCTGGTTGAGACGGAGCTCGTCGATGTCTGGGTCGTGGAGATGAAGTAATGCACTGAAATGTGTCAGCGTTGTTGTAACAGAATCGGAGGCTGTTCCAGCCTCCGTCTGCTCGAGGTAACGCCCGCAGTTCCCTTCGGTTCTCGGACGTTCTACAACGTCCGGAATAGCCTAGAAACTACTAGAATATGTCTTCCAAATATGTATATATACCCCGGCAGGTTGTACAATAGATTCTTGCCCCTGGTTAGCTTAGGCTTTCCTTGTAAATCTCTCTGTGTGTGATCTTGTGAGATCTCTCTGTTCTGTGTCTAGACGTGTCGGAGTAGCTATCCGAACGTCCGTTTCTGTGAAAGAACCCGCCGAGGCCCTCTTGAGAACCTGTCGCCGCTTGATCGGCCTTTGTAAGCGTTACTGACTCTTGCATTTGGTGACCACCTTGGACTTGAGGTACTTTGGTGTGTTTGATTTGTTCCAATGACTTTTCGACGTGATTCTCCTGCCGCACGCCGCTCCGCTGCAGCCGAGCCGCCTGCGATGAGGACTGCGACGCCAGCAGGTCCGCCAGCCGCACCGCAAGTGCCGCTGTTGACTGAGACTGTCATCGGCAGCTCTCCCTTTTCTGCGTCAATTGGACGCCCGGATCCGTTTGTAACTGATGTGCTTTTTGCGTCGAGCGGGAGACGTCCCGACCGACGCCCTGGGATCTATGATCCCCCAGCGCCACGAGTGCTGCTACCAGAGTCTTCGACTCTTCGGGAACGCGCGAGAATGCCCGTTTCCGGTCCGAGAGCCGCACAATCCGTGCCTGCATCGGCGAATTGCGATAGCAGTGGCGCTGCCCTGCTGTCGCCTCCTTTGACAAGCACCCCGTCGCGTGTCTTGTCGCTGCCTACGCGCAGCCGTCCGCGTCTCGTATACGAGCCTTTTGTGAACCCCGTCGTGCGCGCTCCTTCGCGCCCTCCAGCCCAAGGGACTTGGGCTTCTATCGGTACCCGGGTGGGCGACTTACGCCACCTGGACGAGCGCCGTCCTCAAACAAGTTCTGCGCTGTTTGCTGGCTCATCCGTCTCACCGCTTCCGCGTGTGGACAAGCAATTAGACTCGCCTGGTGGCACCTCGCGTGCTTCCTCGCGAGTCCCGCCGTTCGTGCGCCGCTCTGTTGCTGGCACGACTCCAGAGTCTGCCGGGGCTGTTTCAGATTTGCAGCGCACGCTGCCTTCGCCGTCATATACTTCTGGCGAACCTGATACCTCGCCCTTCTCTACCTCGCCCGACTCGACTTCGTCTCGCGTCGAGCGCCCTGCCTTATCATCCTTTGCCGCTGCTGCCGCCCGCAACAGCCGTCGACGGGTTGCACCGTTTGGGCGATATAATGCGACCAGTATGACCGTTGAGTCTGCTCGCACTTCTGCACCTTCTCGTGGTGCTCCGTACTCAAACTATCGCGAAGAGCTTGCTGCCTTTCGACGCTCCCCGTCGTATACGCGTCTTCGTAACGACTTTGAGGCTTCTCTTTCCGCATTTCGGTCTCACCATGGACCATTTACTCGACCCTACACGAACAATCCTGCCGTTCGCTCTCTATTGAACCTGAACGAGACGTCTTCTCGTCTTGGATCTCCGTCGGTCTCTGATCTTGACCGTAGAATCGTCCCTAGGAGGGTGTCATTTGCACCAAATCCTACCTCAGGTTCTCCAGCGAGCGTGCCGTCAAGTGTCTACTCCAATTCGTCATTCAACTCGCATGTCGCTACTCTCGGCAGTGATACCGCTGATCCTATGGACGTAGGTAGTCCCGCTCCTTCGTTCTTATCCTCCGAGCACAGTGCTTCGTCTGATACGGCTCCATCTGATGACCTAGTCCGGTACCAGAACGGAGACGAGGATGAGATGTACCGTACCGATTCTTTACTGAGCAATGAGTCAACCCGCGGCTCTGATATCTCGGAAATACCATCCCGCTCGGAAGGCTCAAGTAACTTCTCGTCTAGATCTGCACATATCGATGCAGATGCTGACGGCTGGCAACAGGATTGGCAGAGTGAAGCTGCCGACGAACTTCAATGGGAGCAAGACTGGCAAAGCGACTCCGACGCTGCCGTTCACCCTTCACGTGGTCCGTCTTCATCCTATGACGGAGATCTGCATGATTCAGGGTCTCGTCATTATCAAAGCGAGATCCTTGAACTAGGGGAATTCGAAAATGCACCTGGTTCTTCTGAGTCAGACCGTCTGTCTGCTGCAGAGTACCTGTCTGTCTCAAGTGCCCGTGATTTTCATAATGGCCGTCTCTCGCCGTCCACCGATACTGCATTCAACAGCGACTCTATGTGGTATCCTCAGCATAATCCGTACGATCTCGACGTCCAAGATTATTTCCTGGATGGTCAAGGCTCTGTTGCGTCAGCACGGCACTCAGCGGATTCACCGGACATCCACGACGTTCATTCGGACAGTAGTTCAGATGTCCAAGGGGGATCGGACGTTTCGGACTGTGCGGCTGAACAGTCGGAAACACAGTCCATCCCCGAAGAGGAAGGGTTTGATGATTATAGCAGTGAGCACGAGTACTATTCAGATGATAGCTGGTAGCCACCAGCGTTTGTTAGTGCTCTTTGAATTCCGTTTGGTTCTTCTTTTGATTTTCCCATTCTTGTATGCATAATGACACTCTTCTTACGCAGCTGGGACGCTGCTTCATCGTAGGGGAGAGTGATGTAACAGAATCGGAGGCTGTTCCAGCCTCCGTCTGCTCGAGGTAACGCCCGCAGTTCCCTTCGGTTCTCGGACGTTCTACAACGTCCGGAATAG